>RDPX01000629.1:112940-136977 GCA_003991215.1 Morbakka virulenta | reverse complement strand
GGTATGTTAAGAGAAGAGGAGGTCTTCTAATGGACAACACATGGTCGAACAGTGCTTTGTCAAAAAGATCCACAGAAAGGCACAGCGATTGATAATTATCGACCCATTACCTGCCTTCCACTAATGTGGAAACTTTTGACGAGTATTGTAGCAGATGAAATGTACCAGTATCTAGAAGAGAGCAATATATTACCAGATGAACAAAGGATGTAGGCGAAGAAGCAGGGGCACCAAAGATCAACTGCTCATAGACAGAACCGTACTCAGAGATTGCAAGAAAAGGCGTACGAATCTGTCCATGTCATGGTAGATAACTCTCGCATAGTTGGATAAGCGAATGTTTGAAGATGTTTGGAATAGCTGAGAATGTAAGGAACTTTCTTGGAAGAAGCATGAAACAGTGGAAGGTATCACTGACATCCAACGGGGATGATCTTGGAGAGGTTTTTGTAAAGAGGGGAATTTTCCAGGGAGATAGTCTATCACCACTATTATTTGTCCTTAGTATGATACCATTGTCACTGATATTACGGAAAGTGAAAGCGGCTTATAAATGGGGAAAGAAGGAATACAAGGTCAACCATTTATTGTTTATTGACGACCTGAAGCTATACGCGAAAACTGAATATCAGATGAGTATGCTTGTTAGAACCGTTCACATGTTCAGCAACGACATTGGTAAGGAATTTGGGATGAAAAAGTGTGGTATTTTGACATTGAAACGAGGAATGATTATTAGAAGCGAAGGAATTAAGTTAGCTGATGGACAGACAATGAAATAGGTTCGGGAGGAAGGGTACACTTATCTAGGTATTGTGGAATTAGATAAAATCAAAGAAGCTGAAATGAAAGATGCAATTGGAAAGGAATACAAAAGAAGGGTATGGCTGGTAATTAGATCAAGGTTGAATGGGAAAAATAAGATTTCGGCGATCAACACATGGGCAGTGGCTATATTCCGGTATGTAGCGGAGATTATACAATGGAGAGAAAATGAGCTTAAATTTGACAGACAAACAAGGAAAACAATGACAATGCATGGAGCTTTTCATCCCAAGAGTGATACTGACAGGCTGTATGTGAAAAGAAAAGATGGGGGAAGAGATCTTACAAGTATAGAACGATGTGTCAAAGAAGAGGAGAGTAGTCTGAAAGTGTACGTGCCCAAATCTAAAGAGAAACTTTTGAAGGGTGTAGCCGAATTCGAGAAATTAAATGCAAGTGAACTGGAGGAGGCTAGAGATCTTAAGGCAAGAAATGAAAACAAAGCGAAAGATACATGGAATGAAAAGAGAATGCATGGACAGTTTGTCAGAGACCTGACAGATGATGTAGATAAGGTGAAGACTTGGGAATGGTTGTCAAAATGTGATTTGAAGGTTGGTACAGAAGCCTTGATTTGTGCAGCACAAGAGCAATCCATCAGGACAAATTATGTGAAGTATCACATTGATAGAACGGCTGGAAGCCCCTGTGTCAATTGTGTGGTCAAAAAGGTGAAAGTATGTAACACATTGTAAGTGCATGCGAGAAGTTAGCTCAGAAGGAGTACAAGAGGCGTCATGATAACGTAGCGAGAAAGATCCAATGGGATATATGCAAGAAAAGAGGACTGGGATGCAGTAAGAAATGGTACGAGCATACCCCTGAAGGAGTTTTGGAGAGTGATGATGTAAAGTTGTTGTGGGATGTAAATATCCAGTGTGATAATGTGATTGAAGCAAGAAGGCCAGATTTAGTCTTGGTAGAAAAGAAGGAACATACGGCAATAATCATTGACATAACAGTACCGGCGGATGTGAACGTGGCAGAGAAGGGGAGAAAAAAAGTAGAAAAGTATCAAGATCTGAAAAGAGACATAAAAAGACTGTGGAAACTGAAGAAAGTAGAAGTTGTCCTTGTTGCTATTGGAGCTCTGGGATCTGTGACCAAAGGATTTGAAAAGTGGGTTGAAAAGCTTGGGATTCACTGCAACTTAGGAGTACTTCAAAAGACTACGTTGTTGGGAACAGCTAGGATTTTGCGAAAAGTACTGGAGTTTTAAGAAAGAAAATGCTGGTAGTCCATGGTCATTTGTTATGACCCGCCTGTCAGCATATAACTCGGCAATAAGAACAGCCAGACACAAAATGTGAAAAAAGATAATACTAATAATAATAATAATAATAATAATAATAATAATAATAATAATAATAGTTTTCAATTAGCAATAACCGCGCCTCGGTTAAACCTCACAGGCTACGGTAATGCCACTACGCAAATAATAATAATAATAATAATAATAATAATAATAATAATATAATAATAATAATAATAATAATAATAATAACATTACCTGAACAGACAGTCGAGGATTACCGCGCCGAGGACACCTCTCACAGTGGCCTTCTACCAGCAAGACCCCAAAATCCGCCAAAGTCAACTAGACAAAAATGGACAAGGGAAGAGTATAAAGTAGTAATGGAAGCTTTCTACACTGCTTCACAAGATCCAAGCATGACCTCAATAACAAAAGCTGCCTGTATCATCTGGCGAAAAAAACACCCCACAGACAGGTTTACCATCAATGCCAACAAATTAGTCAATGTCAAGAGAGACACCATAAAGCAGAAAAGGCTAACTGATTTAGAACTTAAGGCCATCCAAGAAAAGATCAAACCTAAAAACCCTGACACTACGGCAGAGAAACTGGATGAAGACAGGCCGGATGAAATAACAGCAGTCGATGAGATACAAGACGAAGTGAACATCACTGACCCTGAAGACCACCCAGAGGCAGTCGAAGAAAAACCTGATGATAAAAAAGTACTAGAGATGAAAGCGAATATCAGACAGAAGTGGGAGATTGTCAAGGAAACGCCCATTAGGGAAAGATCACCGATCCCAAAAATCCGGTGTTCAAAACAAATAATCAAACATGCAAATAAAGCAATAAGCCAGATCAAAGGTGACATGGAAACATCGATGGAACTGATAGAAATAAACCAGCTCACATACGCAACAGCTTCAGTAATTGCAGAGGCAGTAGTAGAAAGACCCAGGAAACAAAAACAAGCACGAAAACAACCGGTATGGAAAGAGAATCTCGAAAAGGAGGTTATGAAGCTACGTGGAGACCTGTCATTTCTAAGCGAAATTGAAAAAAGTTCAAGAATCAAAGAAAGAAAGAGGAACTGGAAAGAAAGCTCAATAACAAGAAGAAAGAAGATATACCGACAGTCAAAGAAACTCTCAAAGAAAAGATACAAGCAAAAGCACAGAGTCTCAGGAAATTCACTAAAAGAAGCAACTTCTACAGACAAAAGAAGATCTTCAAAGAAGATGCGAAAAAGTTTTACAGAGAGCTGGGTAAAGAGAAGATCGATATCAAGGAACCACCTACTATCGAAGAAGTTGAGGCGTTCAAAATATGGGAGAACGAAAAAAGCCACAATGAACAAGCTGCTTGGACCCAACAAGTGCAGGACCAACACAAGGATATCGTGCGACAGGACTGGTCAGAAACCATAATCTCGGAGACCACTGCTGCCATCAATACGACCAGCAACTGGAAGGCACCTGGAATAGATGGAATTGCCAATTTCTGGATAAAAAACCTGCCAAGCATACATGAAGACCTTGCAAGGGCATTCACGAACATCATAGATAATCCAACTGATCGTCCCCACTGGCTCAGTCAAGGTATCACATATCTACTCCCAAAGATAGAGGAAACACTAATCCAAAAGAACTACAGACCCATCACATGTCTTCCAACTATGTATAAGATCCTCACATCAATCATCTCAGAAAGAACCTACACCTTTCTGGACAAAAACAAACTGCTGCCAGCAGAACAGAAAGGATGTAAGACAGGAAGCTATAGTTGTAAAGACCAGCTACTAATTAACAAAGCCATACTTGAAGAGGCCAAGTCAAAGAAGAAGAACTTGTCAACAGCATGGATTGACTATAAGAAGGCATTTAACAGCGTGCCTCACACATGGATAGAGAAGAGCCTAGATATCTACAGTCTGCCCAACCATCATCAGATGCATTACACAGAGCATGAGAAACTGAAGGACTACCCTGAACCTCCACCATGTAAATGGGCTGTTAACATCAAGACCAATTAACATCGGGATCTTCCAGGAAGATTCATTATCACCACCGCTCTTCTACCTGGCACTAGCTCCCCTCAGCACCCTGCTCAATAGAAACCAACCGATTCGAAGCTATCAAGAGCCTAGCGATACCTGTAGTGGCGTAAAGCTTTAACATCATCAACTGGAAACTGAACGAGCTCAAAACACTAGACACCAAGACCAGGAAGATGCTAACCATGGAAAAGATGCACCATCCAAAAGCAGATGTCGACAGACTATAGACTATTTATACGCGGCTCTAAAGGACATAATTAACTACGCAGAAAGATTTTGGTGAAAAATATTTTCATCACCTCCTTTATCACAGAAAGATTTAGCATTAGAAACCACCCTCTTGCGGGCACCACTAGCCTGTTTGAAAAATACGCTTGATTCATCACTTCCATCAAGTTAAAACTTAATACGCAAACGATTTCGATATGCAATGGGAGAAGAACAATTACCATCAAACCATGGA
The DNA here is from genome assembly GCA_003991215.1 of Morbakka virulenta. Classification (NCBI taxonomy): domain Eukaryota; kingdom Metazoa; phylum Cnidaria; class Cubozoa; order Carybdeida; family Carukiidae; genus Morbakka; species Morbakka virulenta. The sequence goes on along the minus strand of RDPX01000629.1, from coordinate 132,375 downwards.
GTAATGGATACTTTAAATTCAGTTACAATATTTGAAGTCGATTTGCAAAAGAATAAAGGCCAATGAATATCACCAACCAATTGTCCTAATCTACCCTAGTCTGCTTGACTAAATATAACAGTGTTACGCTGATGTGCCTTGTCAACAAGACTTTTAACAGTAGTCTTAATCATAACAGTGGCAACAACATGACCAGACCCAAAAGAAGATAAATATGGAACTCTGCAATGCTCAGAAAAATAAGTCAAAAAGAGATCTAAAAGAGAAGATTATTTTGAGTCTAAATCGGGCAACCTTGACGGAAAACCAACAATAAAATCATTATACAACAGCGAAGTTTTAATGAACTCCTTCAGGTCTGTCAGTCTTACCGAAATGAGTCAACCAAGCCATGTGATAAGCACTGAAGATTGTTACCAGTGTCACCCTGCTTCTGAACCCTACAAGAATCCGAACAGGGAGATCGTTGTACGAAAAATAAATAACAAGTGGCCTGAAGAAGAGNTGTTTGAAAAATACGCTTGATTCATCACTTCCATCAAGTTAAAACTTAATACGCAAACGATTTCGATATGCAATGGGAGAAGAACAATTACCATCAAACCATGGAGTAATGGATACTTTAAATTCAGTTACAATATTTGAAGTCGATTTGCAAAAGAATAAAGGCCAATGAATATCACCAACCAATTGTCCTAATCTACCCTAGTCTGCTTGACTAAATATAACAGTGTTACGCTGATGTGCCTTGTCAACAAGACTTTTAACAGTAGTCTTAATCATAACAGTGGCAACAACATGACCAAAATCGGGTCAAAATGAAGAAAACTTTTTACAAATAAATAACTGGAACGAAGACTTCTGACGTTACTGAAACATAAGAAGAAGGTATTTTTGTAGATAACAGCATGTTCCAGATTTGTTTAGGGTAGTACTACCACATCTCAAATCTACACTTTCGGATATAAAATCGATCTTGACTCTGAAAATTCTTCGTACTCGCTGACCATTTAAGGTTTGCCGGGTACTGGAGGCTATTTATTTACTTTAAAAAATTGAAATTAGAAATATATGTCTTTAACCATTACCTAAGCGGAGATAATCTGCATGGCGGCATACTGAGACGGTGTAGTTTATAAAAATTTGGTGGATTAATTTCACATCAGAAGAATGATGGGCAAAGGTACAAACTAATGATTATATTAAAAGAAAATTGACTATTAGATCATCAACCATTGTCGTCCTCTAGTTATTTCAAAACTGCAGAAACACATTTGGAGTGAATGCTCGAAACTTACCTAAAACCTAAGTAAATGATGCCAGTGGCTGTTAGTTTTATTGTTTATTATGTAAAAATGAAAGCCAGGTTAACTTGACGATAAAATGTTTCTGTTCTTTAAAAAATAAATTTTCAAATGCTGCACAGTTAACAGATGATTTCAGCATTATTCAATTTTTGCGGACCATTTATTTAATGTTCTCTCAGTTGCAATACCAACGACCAAAAACTACTTGCACAAATGAGTCTGCGTCCTAGTTATTTATTCACTTGTACTATTTTCAAAATGATTTCATTTCTAACATATAAAATGAATAAAATCACAATTTTAACCATTCATAATTTAAAGAACCAGTTGACGTACATGCCTAGTCAGGTTATCCAAAGTTTTCAATATATCTGCTGACTGCGACTGAACAAGTATCTGTCAAACGATCGGGAAAAAAATATGTTAAATTTGGAAGACAAAAGTTTAGCAATAACAAAAAAATGTACATGGCATATTAAGCAATCCAGAACATTTTTAACTTTAATAAAAATCGTGTGACTTTATCAATCGGTTAATCATGCCTTGGCAAAGATATTCCATTTTCGACTTCAAATCGACAGCCAAATAAAGCGAGGATGAGCAAGGAGAATCAACTGGTAGTCTGCTGGAGGCCCTACTTTAAAAATAAAAATGACAGGAAATTATGATATCATCTGAATACATTTTGGTGTATTCAGATGATATGTAATCTTTTTTTCTACCTGTATTAAATTATTATTACATAGATTAGATGGCCTAAATTTCTTCCTTGGCTACATAAAATGTTACTTATGGAAGAGAAAAGGCTAGTTATTCTCGGGACCTTTATCATCAAAATGAGTACATAATCAGACAAAAGAGAGAGGAACTGTGCAAATAAAGGGAAAGGGGTGCGATGTTTTTGTTGAAGTATCATTTGTAGCTAAGTACCTCAAAGTAAAAAAGCTGCAAGCTCCCAATGATATAAGAGTATTTTAGGCCATTCACCTTGCTTCCCCTTCCACTTCAATGATTTTTGTAAGGCACTTGGAACTTAATTGAAGGCCAAATGACAGTCTGTTGGATTATTAATTACTACAGCAGCAATATTTATTTATGTAGGGTATGTGGTGAAAAAATCAAAGCAAGAGCCTTCAATGTGCCCCATTTAAAAACGGTAAGAGATAAGGAGAAACATTTCAAACATACTAAACGTATTAAATAACTTTGACCTACAGGTAGCTTTTGGGGGTCACTGAAGTAACTTCCTCACCGTTTTCCTCAAAAAAACGCCAAAATCTATTTCTTGCAGAGCTCAAATTTTAATTTTGTCAAAAAATGAAACATAATGTTGGCATTTGAAGAAAGACAGTAAAAAATCTAAATTGGACAGTATTTGAAAAAAACTGGTAACTCTGCGCACAGCTTACTGCCAGCAAACAAAGCGCAATTCGAAATGTTTGAAAAAAATTGTCTGGTAACACTGCACTCATCTAAGCATTAGCAAAAAACGTGGGTGAACAAACCCCAATTCCTGTGCACGTTTCTTGCGAACAAAGCAATTTTAGTAAAAAACTGATTTGGCAGATAAGAAAACTATAGACATTCAATTAGTGTTGTGTTTTTTCCTCTGGTATAATGTTCTTTAAAGAACAACTAAGGGGAAAATGCTACATCCAAACTTAACAGGTAAGTCAACGTTTCGCGTTTCTTTTATAGATCTAGAGCAGCCAGTCAGTCTAAAACAGGTTCCAGATTTTTGCTTTTATCGTCATTCAAAGCCATACTGTTGTGATTTGTAGAATGCAGTACTTTTCTTTTATATTCAGTGTTTTAGCATGGAGGTCCAAAGCCCCACCTAGTATTAATGGGCATTATTATTTAAGACACAAAGTGCATTAACATTAGGGAAGAGGGATGGTACAAATTTTTTTTGTTTCCAAGTATATCAATTTATTTGGAAGCTCGATCCTCGAACACGCTCCACATTTTTAGTGTGGACGTCTATTTCCTGGTTACTAGGTGTCTGTGCTAAATTATACACTGTTATGACATACTATGAACATGTACAAGAAAATCAATGAGAGGAAGCATTTCCGTTTAAATTTAAAGGATATTTTAGGTCTTAAGAAAGCAACACCTTCTTTTTCATATAACAAAGAAAATTGACCCCTTTAGAGTCTAAAATTCTTCAGTCATAAAGAAGACAACACGCTTTTGAGTACAAATTCTCACAAGTTCCTTGATTTATAACCAACTTAAATTAATTTTAGCTCATGTCAAGAGCTACCTTTTCCACCTGCTTTGTTATTCTATGCAAATACATCGACAACATCGCATACTGCATGCCAAAATGGACCTTCAAGATCAGAAACCTATAAAATACACATGAGAATCCAGGGCCGAGACTAGGATCATGTCTAGTTCTATCCCATTGACGGCACTATTTCATTAACATAAATGGACAATGTAACTATCGCAAATAGAATACAGTCAAACGTTTCGCTGCGCAAACGAAAATGGCGACTGTAACTATTCTTTCAAAAGTATAGCCTATCTTTTTGTAGTTTAACAAAATGAGGTGACTATCAAACTAGCAAATTATGGACTTCATATAGCTAAGTGCAAAAAACAAGTTTGTCACAAAAATTGGATGCATAAAAATACTTAAGATTGGTCAATCAAAGGGCAATTCCCGTAAAGTTTTGTTATTTTGCTAAAAATTTTCTGTAGGATATAATGTTCACTTCTGTACGGAATGTGTGACTGTTTTACTACAGACAATTTCTTAAATAATAAGGATTGCATTTCACTGAATGATAAATGTGAAAACCGTGAAAACATATGAAAACAAAATGAATACAATTTATTTCCTAATATTGTTCCCATTAAATATACGTACCAGGCTCAAAACAATAGTTTTCTTTCCTGTTTCATCTTGAACAGGCCAAATGACAACTACAAAAGATAAATTATGTGAACTCCAACTTTTGCTGTTGACTAAAAACATGCACAAAACCATATAGCCTATCAAGATAAAGTTAATAGCATTTTTGAGAACCTCATAATCGTCAAAATATCAATGGCACCTCCAAGTGTAACTCAGCTACACGTCAAACTGGAAATATCGCAATTAATTCCTGAAAAGTGACAAATACGTTTACTCCAGACTGGATTCGAACCAGTGCCTATGGCTATTACGGTCACATGTCCTACCACATGAGCCATCGGCACTCATTCTAAATTAGATCATTTTTGCAACCATATCTTTTACTTCAGTGCACCGTTCCGTTATTTCCCCAAATCCTCATCGTTGGACATCACCTTCGAATCATGCATATAGAGCAAACATAACGACGACTTGCTTTCCATAGTCAACTGATCATTTATACATGAAGGGTAAGGGATTTTTGAAAACATAATATAGATGGAGAGGACTGGACTATACTATACTACCCTATAATTTCAAATCCCTATTTAAAATATTTATTTTTCAATACGATTTCAAAACCTCTTTTTTCAAGTCTGTCAAGTTTTACTGAGTAGCTAATCAGACCAATCATAACTATCTAGTAAATTCCAATAAATAAACAAAATTTTAATCACAAGAAACAAACATATATTAGTACTAAACCACCTCAGAACACCCAAAGAATAGTGTACCTTTTGACCCATTTCTCACGAAGGCAAATGAGCTGTAATTCGAAGTCTGTGGTCTGCGTTAAGGTATATTGCTTGAAGACCTTGTTGGCTATATCTTTTTGCGGGGTTTTTTTCTGTTTAAAGAACCAAACATTACGTAAAGCAATCTTCTGGTTCTAGTGACGTGTCATGCTGGCAAATAAATAGTGACCAATAAGCAATATAATTAAGAATGTGTTATGTGTTAAGTGACCCAGAATCACTTAAAATTCTTATCTATCCCAAGGAAGATAATGCCACAAGACTAAGGTTACCACTTTCAAATAAGCCTAGTCCTAATGTGGGAAACCACCAACAGTAGTATCTATAGCTGACAGTGGGTAAAGTATTTGGTCAATGGTGGATACAGAGGGAAGGGCAGCAGCCCTGATACTTGCCCATCTATCGCGAACAGCAGAAGGTAATGGCAAGCAACTGCTGTATTATTCCTGATAGAAGCATGGAAATGCACACCTCAAGTAAACAACAATTGGTAAAAATGCCGTTTTTCGTAGGAAAAACGGTGTTATGTAGTACACAATACTTCCAGATACAATGAAAATGAAATGAGAGAGCAGTTTTCGGAAATTGCTTGTGTTCTTATGAATACAGCACTACTTTATTTTTCTTTGTCAGAGAAGCTACCAAAGTTTTTCCACCATGCACTACATGCAAAGTCTTATGGCTCAGCCTAAATTTTTTCACCTTGGGTTCAAATATCTGTATTTATCAAAAAAACCAGCACAAGACATTGCAATAAGTGACGGGGCAACCGTTGTAACATTAAAAAAAATAAATTACCACATGTTTTGAACTTGCAATCAATTTTGCAGATTGAATACAAAACACTATCAACTATATGTGGTATATCTTATCATGCTATATTGTGTCGTATTATATTAATATTATATTATATTATATTATATTATATTATATTATATTATATTATATTATATTATATTATATTATATTATATTATATTATATTATATTATATTATATTATATTATATTATATTATCTACATAAGATTATAATATATATCATTTCATATTATGTCATATTAGTAGTATTCTTTCTGCAAGTGCAGTAGTGTAACAGGAATACGTGATAGAAGCCTGGTTCGTGTGATCACACGTCATAGATAATTGTTATTCCAAGCAGTCTACTTTACTCTGACGAGGATGATAAAAAAAAAAAATTGTCTTAAACAGAAGAGCCCTGCAGACGAATGACAGGTGCTGGGAAAGAAAACTAGATCCATGCATGGGCGTGAGCTTTAATTTAATTTAATGGGTACGCATCACCTGCCCGAAATAAAAATAAACTACTCAAATATTTTCATATATATTTTCTTATATTCAAAACAAGCCGGAGTACATAACGGCATTACAATCTGCACTATATCGGTTTGCTACTCACTGTAAAAATAAAAGTTTAAACAAACAATTTGACTTAAATGAAGTCAAGTTCATCTCATCGTAATTTCTGTCCGGAAGCATTTTCATGTTACTAATCACTTGAATACACTCATTTCCGATGGAAAGAATGTAGGTTGATTTCAAGATTAGCCATTCAGCAGTGTGAAGTATTGTTCAAATTTAAAATTTTTACAGAATGTACTGAAATCACTTCTTCGCTGACGCCTAAATCAATGACAACAATTGACCATGATGATATGATTTTGGACCTTAGACTAGGACTCTTGTTTGTTACGGTAATGAAATTTTTTAAGGATGATACTTTATGAGATGCTTTACTTGGTATGCACTAGTTAGGTACTCACTATGTATATTATTATCTTAACTCAGGTGGGGAAGTCGGAATCGGTTGAGCAGTAAAATTATACTAATTAACCGATTCCCATTAGTTACCAAGTGACTGAGATGCTAGGGCAGACAAGGTATGAATTCGAGTCAAACCCAGAGCAAATTCTTTTTTACCATTGGGATAAACAATAATAACATTTTTGAGCTCTTTCGCAAGCAGAATTTGCTTTGTGCTCTCTTGTCCTTCATAGCAAAGAGTAATAAACAATAAAACAATATAATAAAATAATAATATAAAAAATATATAATAAAACGTTAATCAGCAACCTTACCATGGTCAACAAACTTACTGAAAGCACCTTAATTTTGCTCTACTTAAGCGTATGAATATCTTAAGATCACAACTGTCATCTGCAAGTTAAACGTACAAAGAATTCCATAAACACATTGACAATTGTACTCGTAATTGAAAGCTGTACTTTTTTCGACTTTCTGTTACGTTGACAGAACAACAAATTCCTATTTAAAGGTAGAAAGCTCTGCATTATCCAGATTTTTTATTTTTCAAGCTTTTCAAAAGGATTTCATCATTTCATTCATACAAGACTTACCTTTGCCTGTCCTTGGTATACCGCTAAATAAACTTCGGAGGTTTGGTGTGATATCTGTGATAGTTAATTTATCTTGACATTTGCTAAAAGAAAACCATTATACATCAAAAATACGCTAGGAAATAAGGAAAAGTAATCTATTTTTTGGTTAGCCGCATCTTTACTGAAAATTCAAGAAAACGGCGCACCAGACAAAAATTGCCCACCATGAGTTGGTTAAAGTTTACCATTCAGATTTATTTTAACAACTGTGATCCGAGGTTCAGAAAAAGATATACAGAAAGTTGTATGATGAGAATGGAAATCGTCAATTATCTCATGTGTTACAGGAACACTATCAAAATGACCCTCAATTTAATCGTCAAATTTTTTCTTTACTGTTTCTTGGCTTTTTAGCTTCAAGTTCCCAGTATATTTCTTAATTTCACTTGTATTCTGAATACCTAAATACTACAATGACCAATACATTTAATCCTCTTCAACCAGTTTCTACAAAATCGAGGAAGGTTTACAATAAAAAAAACTCATGAAAATAACGATTAAAAAAGACCGAAAGCACATGTGAAAATTGATATACTCTACATTGATAATTCTTATGTATATAAACAACATTCATGTAGAATGCTCAATGTATTTTAAGGTAATGTAATGGGCGATAAAAATTACACAAACACAAAAAAAACCCGGCTACAATTTCGTTGCAACTTCGTGTTTCTTGTGTTGCATTCATCTTGCATTGCATTCACTGACAATATTTTTACATGAAAAAAATATATTGTCAGCATGTCTTAACAGGTGAGGTATCCTCACAGTAGTCAAAGGAAATTTATGTCTTTTTCAAACGTATTATAAACGAAGATGTCATCAATGGTATTGAGATCCAGGTCAAAGAATGTGGTATGGTTTTCTAGATGTCCCATTTAAAGTTAAGTTCTTTTGGATATAGTTCATGATGGTACTAAAAAAAATTATTTATTGGTATCAAGTGCGCAGAGAGCATCAATAAAGTGCCTGGTCTCTTTGCTAAGTGAACCAGAAGAGACAAGTCCTCAATAAATTTTTCAAAAAAGGTAATGGAAAAGATTGGAACAGAATGGGTTTGGATTTAAGTCTATTAAAATTAGTCTAATGTCTTGATTTAAATGTGAGATTACCGACATTAAAATGACAGTTTTCCATAGGATCAGAGTGTTTTCAATCTCTGTAGAATTTTCTGAAAACACAGAAACTGGCATGGCATTTTTACTTTATGGACAGCTCTCTCTTTATTTCATATTTACGTTGTTCATTTTCAGTGGTTTTTCTTTATTAAGAGCTTTAGAGTTGTGTGTTTTGTTGATGTTACCCACCATGTCTGTTGTGCAGCAGTATCTCAGCAGTACAAGAAGTAAGGCAATTGGCTGTCCTGTGACAGCATTAGTGGAATTTCGCTCCTTCTCATTGCGGGCAAGAACCTGGCAAGAGTTCTCCTCAACCGTCCTATTCACCACAGGAAAGATGGATACCTAAATGAGTCTCAATGTGGATATAGGAAGGGTCGAGGAACAACAGACATGATTTTCCCTGCACGTCATCTCCAAGAAAAGTGTCTGAAGCAGCACAGAGACATCTACATTACATTCGTAGACCTGACGAAGGCCTTTGACACCGTCAGTCGCGAGGGTCTCTGGCGTATCATGAAAAAAGTATGGTTGCCCTAGCAAGTTCATCAAAATAGTCCACCAACACCACGACGGTGAGCTGGCTCCTGTACTGGATGATGGGAAGTCTTCCGACCCCTTTCCAGTTACCAATGGAGTTAAATAAGGTTGTGTCGCTGTGTGACGCAGTTCAGTATGATATTTTCAACCATGGTGTAAGATGCCTTCGGTGTTGAAGACGAAACGTGCATGGAAACCCGTTACAGAACTGCCGGCAAACTCTTCAACCTACGGAGACTCAAAGCTAAGACAAAGGTTAAAAAAGATGATTAAAAAAGTACCAGACACAGAGGTACTCACACAAGCGGGGCTACTCAGTATCTTTAGTCTGCTTGGGAAAGACCAACTCAGATGGTCAAGGGCATCTTCTGCGCATCTCTGATACCCGACTCCTAAAGAAATTGCTCAATGGAGAAATGGCTGCAGGAAAACGTAATCAAGGTGGCCAGAAAAAGCGCTTTAAAGCAGTCTGAAAGCTTTTGACATTTTCAAATTCTTGTTCGTTCGAAATTAGTTCTAATGTTTTTTTGTTCATCTACTTGGAAAGTTAATTAATTATCGATGATGGACGAATTCAATGTGTTGACATATATGGTTTTGTTTTTCAATTTTCTAAACAGAAAGAAAGTACTTTTGAGCAGGTGAAATATCATGTCTTGAAAATCAGTTCCACTTGGGATTTGGTCAAAAGTAACAGAGAAAGGATTTTTAACAGGACAGTAGTATTCTTGCGTAATTTGTAAAGCATCGCTCCATTTGTGCTAAATAATTGTTATTCATTGTCTCTACAAAAATTCGCATTTTCGTTCCCTAATACATCCAAAACTCTACACAAAAGGTAAAAGTCCTAAAAGTTGACACAGTACTACTTCTGCTGTCCGCCATGACATCAAATAAGCAATATCTATTTTCAGAGTCATGCCATGCCAAAATATCCAAAGCCTTTACCTGGCAATTACATCTCCAAATACAGGCGTTAAAGTGCTACCTGGGGTAGCTCATCGATTTTTGTTACCTGCTAGGAGGCTCACCCATAAAAATCGACGACAAGGAATTTAATGTGCTTTAGATTGCTCATATTTGGACTAATTCAAAATCGATTCACATAGTTTAGGGTCTTGCTATTTATTTGACTGGTATTGATATCTGGCAATTGTTTTAAGTATTTTTTATTTACATTTTCTATTCCACTTTTTAAGGATTAGTCAGCCCTCAGTCGAAGTTGGTTAATTTTCTTGGTCTTTTTCAAAAGACAATTAATGCCAACAATGTGCAAATTCAAAAGATTGCCATGCTCAACTTCTTTTAAAGATATAAGCTGAAAATTAACACTCGACAAGGAAGTAAAAAGGACAGAGTTAGCTGGTGATAAAAGCTACAAAACACTTCTCCAAAAGATCGAAAATGTGTATTTTAATTCTGAACATATGATCATGTACGGCTGTGAAACGTGGTCACTTAGTATAATAGTTGCCAAGAAAATCGAAGCTTTTGAATGGTTACGTCTAAGGATACTGTGATTTTTCAGGGCTGACAGAATTGTAACATGGAAAGTCTTCGTGATGCTTAAACAAAACATTCTTTCATTACTTGAACACACAAACAATCTAAGCTTTGTTGGGTATGTGATCAGAAAAGGTGAGATTAATGACCCAAGCAACTTGGAAGAAAATTAGAGAAAGGCAAGTAACACCTTTAAAACCCGCTGAAAATCACTGAGTAACTTAAGGTGAGAGTTACGGTACTTAGCGTAACAATTCATCTCCTCTTTAAGATGTTTACCATGTGATTTGGATTGTGTCGATTTTTTATTTGATGGTGGTTTCACATCTGCGATATGATGCGGTAATATTTTCCTCTTAACACCTTGTTATAATCGTTATTTACAAATTCATAGAGGCTGGTGGGTATGACCGAAAAAAACCCCAAACAACTCCTGTGAATAAAATGTTTTTCAGCCAGCGTTACAGTTTATTCGAAAAGACATTCGCAATACATTTCAAATATCCTACACAGATACTCCTGCACCCACATACACTCTATATACCCAAAAATACGTCAAAGTACTTAAAAAAATTATATTGACATTATATTTTACGAAAGTATCCTCAAAATCAAAATATTTACCATCCATTTAAAGCCTCTGCAGCTGTTTTTGGTGTTGTGCAGTTGGTCGAGATAGACACCAATTCGTCCACGTCCGGATCAAACACAAAAGTCCATGAATCCAGCTGGATAAGAAAATGAAAAAAATACGGACAAAAAGAAGAAAAAGAAGAAAAAGAGGAGGAGGAGGAATATGAAGGAGAACAACAATAACAAAAATAATTCTAATATCTTCGTTTAATTCTTAGCTACAACATACAATATCAAATGGTAATAACAATATTGATTTCTAATGAATAATAATAAAAAATGTGGAGTATTGATCATGCATAGTGAATCAGTTGACAGAAGTAGAAGTAATGGAATTTAACTGCCAATAGGTTAAACAATCAAAATCATTGAACAAAGTAGATACAAATATCTTGAAGTTTTAGAATTTGACCGAATTAAACAAGGAGAAGTTGTTGAGAATTTCACACGGGAATATTTCAGAAGATTGAGATTAGTTTGCAAGAGTAAGCTTCATGGAAGAAACAAACTAGGAAAGTGAATAACTTGGGGGTTTCGCTATTAAGGTATGGTGCACGAATTCTGGGTTGGCGAGTAAATGAGTTAGAACAAATGGACAGTAAAACGAGAAAAATACTAACCATTAATAAAGAATTTCGTCAAAAAAGTCACAAAGAATCACTGTATGTCCCCAGGAAAAAAGAGGAAGAGGTTTAATAGGATGTAAAGGGTGTTTCAAAGTTGAAGAAAACAACTTTGGTTAGTATGCCAAACGGCAAACTGAGCCACTGTTAAATGCTGTTAAATAGAATGGGGCAATCAAGACTAATAGCTCCTTGAAACCTGAAGACTATAAGAAGAGAGAAAACGACAAGAATCTGAATTCCTGGAAAGACAAGAAAATGTATAGGAAATTTGTTTGAGAGCTAGAGAGAAAGAATGTCGAAAATTCTTGCAAATGTTTTAAATCGTGTGATTTAAAAGGGCCTACCGAGGCACTTATGTGTAGTACCCAAGAGCAAGCCATACGAATGAATAAAGTCAAGTATTTCACTAAGAAAATAAAGGGAGAATGATGATAAGTATAGTCCTCTAAGCGATGAGATTGCTCCACCTTGAAAGGTATGTTAAACAAAATGGAATGACGATGAATGTGGAGCACGCTAAAAAACCCAGCCATGTTAGGTACAGCCCGAATCTCACGATTGGTCCCAGGCCATAAAGCCACTGGCGAAAGAGTAATGATCCCTTAGATGGCAGGTAGCTATCCGGGATCACAACAATAACATGGTCCCGAATTCTTGGATCATTGAAAGTATGAAGTTTGTAAATATATCAAAAAATATTATCCGGTTTGTAGAAAGTTCGATGCCTAATTGGAACACTGAGCTGACAGCGTGCGGAGTGTTATGTGAAGTGGATATAAGGAGAGGTATCTTTCAAGGTGATAGTGTTTCACCCCTTGCTTTTGTCATCTGTGTAATACCATGGTCGAGTATCCTTAGAAAGATGAGTTCAGGGTATACGCTAGGTACAGTGAGGATAAACAATTTGTTGTTTATGGACGATCTTAAACTCTTTACAAAGAATAAGAAAGAAATTAATAATTTGTTGTCAACTGTTTATGCCGTGAGTATAGATATCAGAATGGCATTCGGTATTCAGAAATGTGGTTTGTTGGTAATGAATAGGGGGTAGGCTTTAAAAAGCCAAGGGATCAAGCTGGCAGATGGAGAGATCATAAACGAAATTGAAGACGGCGGGTATAAGGACCTTAGTGTCCTTGAGAAAGACAAACTAATGGAGACAGAAATGAAAACAAAACTTGTTTGAATACTATAGGAGGCCATGGATAGTAATGAAATCTGAACTTAATGGTCGCAACAAAATTAAAGGAATTAATATGTGAGCTGTACCTATCATTAGGTACGGTCCAGGGATAAAAAAGAAAGATGAACTGACTGGGCTTGACAGGAAGATCCCCAGATCTATGATTATGCACAAAGGCCTAAACAGAAACAGTGATGTTGATAGACTTTATGCTAAAAGAAAAGATGGTGGGAGAGGATTGTTGGGACTTGGATCGTCTGAACGAGCTGAGGAAAACAGTCTTGCATGGTACTTTAAGAACAACATGGAAGGAATGATATCAGCAGTCAAAGTCCATGGTGATCTAAACACTGAAGAGGCTATTGACCCTAAGCAGGAAAAGAGAGAACAGAAAGAAAAATTGAAAAGTAGCTGGAAGAATAAAAGATTGCATGCACAATTCATAAGGGAAAATCAACATATCAATTGGGAAGAGTCTTGCCAGTGGTTGAAGAAAGGAGACCTTAAAGCAACAACTGAAGCCTTGATATGTAGTCCGCAGGAACAATCACTAAAAACTTACTACATCAAGCACAACATAGACAAATCCATTGCATCTTCACTCTGTAGAATGTGTTCAGAAAGAGGAGTGTGAGTCATGTAGCTAGTGGATGTAGCAAGTTGGCCCAGAGTGAATATAAGAGAAGACACGATAACGTGGCAAGGTATGTATATTGGATACTAAGCGATTTAGGAAAAGTAGAGAGGGCTGATGAGTGGTATAACCATAAATCAGATGGAGTTGTTAAAAATGAAGAATATAAGATCTAGTGGGATATATGTGACGAAGTCATTGAAGCTAGAAGGTCTGATATCGTTTTATTAACAAAGCAGAAAAGATGGCCCAGATCATAGATATTGCAATTCCTGGCGACTCGAGGGTGCATGAAAAGGAAATCGAAACGATGGAAAAGTATCATATGTTAAAGGATGAAATAAGTAGACTCTGGGGTCTGAAAAAAGTTACCATCATTCCTGTTGTAATTGGTGCATTAGGTCTTGTCTCATTAAAATGTAAAAAACACCTGGAGAAACTGCAAGAGAACATCAGAATAGCGGTAATCCAAAAGACAACCTTACTGGGCACAACAAGTATCCTCAGAAAAGTGTTATCTTTATAAGATAAAGGAGAGAGAACCCATGAAACCTTTGATAACTGGTCGTCATCTGCTTTCAGGAGAATTCTAGAGTAAGATCAACCATGATAAAGGAATTGAACATAATAATAATAATAATAATAATAATAATAATAATCGTCCTGGGTATTGACATTAAACTGCATCCGGTTGTGGAGTTTCGACGTGGGCGAATGAGGTTACCCTTTGCCACAACTACCTCCAGGTCACCCTTGAGCAAGGTGTAGTACCTGTTAGCTCTCCCCGAGACCATGACGTACCGGGTTGGCATCCGGCGGGGGCTAGTCTGCTTCATGGGTGGAGGGGACTCTTTAGCTTTGGTCGGCAACCCCTCTAGAGATGGCGTCTCGAAAAAAATACTAGGGAAGGAAAACCTTACACAAACCGATCCTTATATATTATAATATGAGTGTTAGAAAAGATGTATCAAATAACGACGTGAATGGGGCTGGACCTTTTTGTGAAGGTCCCTCGTCCGGCAGGGGAAGAAACGAGGCTTCTCAGGTCGTTATCCTACGAAATCCTCGAAATACTAAAAGAATGAAGTGGACAAAAGAAGTTAATATTGTGGTTATGGAGTGTTACTATCGATCGAATCCTTTTGATGAGAATGGTGTTCCTGTCAAAGGTTACAGACAACGATTGCACAGAGAATGGCTGGATAGAGGACCTTTTGCTGACATAACGGAACAAAGAATTTGTGACCAAGCACGTGCAATTAGAAAGAATGGGTGGCTCACAGAGCTTGAGCTAGAAATGATAAGGAGAAGAGTGTTAACACCTGAAAACGAAATGACAGCTCCTGGAGATGAAGGCTATAATCTTGTTGATATTACTGAACCAGAAATTAGACATGATTTAAACATTACTGTTGAGGAAGCCTCGGAAGAGGAGAGACAAATGGTGAACGAGTTGAAAGAGATCTATAACGCTGGGGAGACAGCTGAGGGAATGATGTTTAAAAAGGTTGAATATAAAAGACTAAATGAGGTGGTCAAGAAGGTTGACAGCGTATTAGGATTCTTTGACACTAAGGATATAACTGAAACTAATAATCTGATTATTGCATGTTCTGTATGGGTGTCAAGGCAGCTCGGACTTAAAAAATCCAAGAAGAATGGGAAAGCAAGGAATGAGCCATGGTGGAAACGCAGGATAGAGGCCAGTATCGAAGATATAAACAAATGCATTAACCAACTCACCAGATATAGGAATGGTGTAGTAAGATCCACAGTAAAAATTGAGAAACTGTTCACAAGATTTAGGATAAAGAAAAAGGGTTTAGGTACTGTATTAGAAGAACTTAAACAAAGAGTTCTAGCAAAGAAGGCTAAAATAGATCGTTATAATGAGAGAGTGACTCAATTTAGGCAAAATAGATTGTTTAGAGGCGATCAAAAGAAATTGTTTGCTGAGTTGAATGGGAGTAACACTGGTGGTAATGAAATACCAGATGCGGAGGAAAGCCAGGAGTTTTGGAGTGGAATATGGAGTGAAGAAAAACAGCATAATAGGGAGGCTGAATGGTTAGAAAGTTTGAGGGAAGAATGCAACTACCCAAAACAGGAAGAACTTTTTGTTACTACAGAAATGGTCACTAAGCAAACTAGAAAGATCCCCAATTGGAAGGCTCCAGGGAGAGATGGAGTCCAAGGGTACTGGATAAAAAGGTTATCCAAGTTACATGAACGAATTGCTGAGCAATTTAATAAGATCTTAAACACGAATGTACAAGTACCTGAATGGTTAACTTTCGGCAGAACAGTCCTGTGTCAGAAAGATACCACGAAAGGCAATGCAGTTGATAATTACCGACCAATCTCATGCCTTCCACTGATGTGGAAATTGCTGACTGGAATTATATCCGAACACCTTTATAAGTTTTTAGAGGACGAAGATATATTCCCTGATGAACAAAAAGGATGTAAGAGAAACAGTAGGGGGACTAAAGACCAGTTGTTGTTAGACAAGGCGATCCTGAGAGATTGTAAACGACGGAGTACAAATCTGGCAATGGCCTGGATTGACTATCGTAAAGCGTACGATATGATCCCACATAGCTGGATCGATGAGTGCCTAGAATTGTTTGGAGTCGCTGAAAACACTAAACAGTTCCTGCTAAACAGTATGAAAAAATGGAAACTAGAACTTAGTTCTGGTGGGACGTCACTTGGAATTGTACATATTAAGAGGGGTATTTTCCAGGGTGATAGTTTGTCACCCTTATTGTTTGTTTTATGTATGATACCACTGACATTGATTTTAAGAAAAGTTAAATTTCATTATGAGTTTGGAGACAAGATCACACGACTTAATCATTTGTTGTTTATGGACGATTTAAAATTGTTCGGGAAATCTCATGATCAAATTGATTCTCTCGTGAATACAGTGTATATGTTTAGTGAGGATATTATGATGGAGTTTGGGGTTAAAAAGTGTGGTGTATTGATTTTAAAGAAGGGTAAGGTTGATAAGAAAAGTAGTAAGGGAATAACTCTCCCAGATGGAAAGGTAATGAAGACAATTGATGAGGATGGGTACAGGTATTTAGGGATATTAGAGTACGATAAGGTAAAGGAAAAAGAGATGAAAGATCAATTTGTCAAAGAATATATTAGGCGTACCAGACTGATAATGAGATCAAAGCTTAATGGAAATAATAAGATCCGTGCAACAAATACGTGGGCTGTGGCAGTTTTAAGATATGGGTCAGGAATACTGACATGGAGAGTAGACGAATTGAAAGATCTTGATAGAAAGTCACGTAAAATACTTACAATGTACAAAGGTTTCCATCCAAAAAGTGATGTTGACCGCTTATATATGAGAAGACGTGAAGGTGGAAGGGGACTAATGAATTGCGAAGACACTGTTAGAAGCGAAGAAAATAGTATAGGTTTTTACCTCAAGAACTCTGAAGATTCACTGCTACAAGCAGTGAAATATGTTGGCATTGTTGAGCATGAAACCTCTGTTGATAAAGATGACTTTAAAAAGTCAATTGCAGAGAAAAGAAAAGACAACTGGTGTGGTAAACAGATGTACGGACAATTCATTAGAGATCAAAATGAGTCTACTGATAAGGAAAAAACTTGGAGTTGGGTAGTAGCATCTGATTTGAAGGCAACAACGGAGGCGTTGATATTTGCAGCTCAAGAGCAAGCTATTAGGACAAATTACATCAAGTTCCATATTGATAAGACTGCAGATTCCCCTAATTGTAGAATGTGCGGGGAAAGAGGAGAGACAATAGGCCACCTGGTGAGTGAGTGTAAAAAGCTGGCTCAAAAGGAGTACAAACGACGCCATGACAATGTTGCAAAAGTAATACACTGGAAGCTTTGTGGCAAACTGAATTTCGTTTATTGAGGATTATAGGAATGTTTTAAGACCCTTTTACGCCGCTCACCTAAGACCACAACGAAATTTATCGGAACAAACCTATCTGTTATGGGGACAAATATTTGTTGGAGATGATTGTCGCGCTAATATTGATGCTAATAAGCTCGGGAATGTGAGACGAGACATTATTAACAATAAGAAGTTGCATGATGCACAAATCGAACAAGTTAGAGGATAGATGAGGATAAATGGAGACGATGTGTGTGAAGCAGAAACGGAAATAAATGAAGAAAATGTTGATGAATTGCGTCAGCCAGTTGTCAGACTCGTTAAATTAACGAATGATGAAATAGAAAGTATGATAAACCAGGTAAGACACCAGACACATAATGAGAATTCAAATGAATTTATTAATCAGAACAAGGAGAAAATTGAAACAGCCCGTGAAAATATACTAAGAGAGTTAAGCAAAACTGAAAACATGCCAATGTCTGAAAGAGAAGCTCTCCCTAAATCATCCTTGAATAATAACAAGAACGACACTTACTCTCTATAACGTTGCTCTTAGAAATTTTTTAGAAAACACTGATAAAGATATGATGTAGCTTAATAATCTTATGTGCTCTACTGCCAAAGCAATAACCCATGATACAGGTGTTAAAATCCCAACCAAAAAGAAGCCACATGTGAACAAACCACCAAAATGGAAAGTGAAAATTCAGAAAGAAATTGATTTTCTGCGGGCAAAAATATCAGTATTAGATGAAATGTCAAAAGGTATTAATGTTAAGAGCAGGAAGAGTAGAAAGCTTAAAAAGAAATACAGTATTAATGATTTGAACTCTATGGTTACGGAAAAAGAAAGACAAGCAAAAAATGCAAGTGAAAGCACAAAGATTACGGCGATTTGATAAAAGAAACAAATTTTACAGACAAAACAAGGTTTTTAAGACGGATGCAAAGACGTTTTACAGAGAGCTAGGAAAAAGCAAGATTGAAGTTGAAGAGCCATTGAAGATAGAAGATATGGAAGAGTTTTGGAAGAGTTCTGGAAGAGTATATGGGGTAATGAAAAGAATTTTAACTCTGAAGCGGAATGGATAGGTAGAAAGGAAGAAAAATTGTCTGATGTTAGTGAACAATAATAGGAACCAATAATGGAAATCCTCAGGACTCGACAATATTCCCAATTTTTGGCTGAATTCCTTAACAGAGTTACATGATTCTCTCACAAGATCTTACAATGATCTGATGCAAAATCCTGAAATTATCTCAGACTGGCTTACTGAAGGGACAACGTATTTGTTGCCAAAGAGTAAAGAAACCCAATACTCTAAAAACTACAGGGCAATCACCTGCCTTACAACAAGTTATAAAATTCTAACCTCAGTAATATCTGAAAGAGTATATAAGTTTCTTGAAAATAATTCAATCCTTCCAGAAGAAGAAAAAGGATGTAAAAGGAATTCTTACGGATGTAGAGATCAATTGAGGATTAATAGAATGTTGTTAGAAAACTGTAGAAGTAAAAAGAGAAAT
The DNA here is from genome assembly GCA_003991215.1 of Morbakka virulenta. Taxonomy (NCBI): domain Eukaryota; kingdom Metazoa; phylum Cnidaria; class Cubozoa; order Carybdeida; family Carukiidae; genus Morbakka; species Morbakka virulenta. The sequence continues at coordinate 113,329 of RDPX01000629.1, read as the reverse complement.
ATGAGTACTGCATGGATTGACTACAGAAAGGCGTTTGATAGTGTTCCCCACGACTGGAAAAAAGTGAAAGAACATGCAAAAGAAAAAGGTCAAAGCCAGCAAACAGAAAGATACAGTCAGAAAGCTCTGCATGGTCAATATGTAATCCGAAGCCAAAATGATGATGTCGATCAACAAGCAACCTATCAGTGGCTGAGGAGTGCAGGATTAAAAGCAGACACTCAAGGCTTTATCACAGATGCCCAAGACCAAAGTCTCTTCACGCGAAACTATCAAGCAAACATCTTAAAAAATGGAGCAGACCCGAAATGCTGAGGTATCAACACCTTCCCCCACCAGTAACTGAAGCCCAAAATGTTACCATCCGGTGGGACTTCCCAATAAATACA
>RDPX01000629.1:49301-103308 GCA_003991215.1 Morbakka virulenta | reverse complement strand
AAACATTCCCGCTCAAACCGCAGACTTGCCAGTCAGTTGCCTGACCTTAACCGGTTGTGCATGTCCCAAAAGGGCTGACACATCATGCATTTCTGTTTAACGGGCGGGAGTAGTGGGGGAGCATCATATCTAGGTGTCGTGAGCGTGGATCTCTTGTTCTGAAGGGCTGAGTACCGAGTTCTTACTTTGTTACTTAGTCCTAAGGTCTTGGGTGAAGCCTCGCTACGGAGACCGTTTTAAGCAGAATGGGTCACCTAAACTGGGAAACCTAAACAGGCCCCAACTGCAAGGTCATTTGCTGGGTTTTGTTTATGTACATCAATATCGCACACACTTGGATGTGATGCATGCACCCAGTTTACCCTTATCGGGCTGGTAGTCGGATGGGTTTGCTGGGGTTTCTACCCCTGAGTCCCCCATGGGCTCGTATTGCTCCACCACTCAATAATAATAAGTAACGAATGTTGAGAGAAGAAATAGGTCATTTATGGCAAATGAATAAAGTTATGGTGATACCCGTAGTAATTGGACCATTGGAAGTTATTTCAGACAAGTTTGAAAGGTGCATGGAAAAGATGGGATTGCGATGGCAATTATTCAGAAAACGGCACTGCTTAAAACAGCGAGGACAAAAATTATAAGGATGATATCTTGCTGTATGATAATCGTGCCATTTACGAAAGACTGGTCTGAACCACAAAGTATTACATCCATTATTTTTAGTTAATTTTTTACGTATGTAACACAGTTACTTTTATAAGGACCGTTTTTTTTGTTACATAATATGATTTTGACATCTTGCTAAATTAATCCAATTTTGCTCAGGAAACAACTGGACGATCGGTTTCGAAATTGATCTCCTTGCTTTGATCTTTACTTGGCGGGTCAAAAGACTGAGCCGGCAACTTCAAGTTAAAAAGAACACAAACAGGAAGGCAAACAGTAAATAACAAATGTTGACTTAATATACAATGAAGTTTTTTCACTTCTCTTATGTCACCCATATAGCAGCAGGATCATGCCAACACTACATATTTAGTTTTTAACCCTTATTGTAACTTGTCATAAAAGTGGACAGCTTTGTCACGTAATCATTGTATGAAATAGAAAGCAATTACAAGGGAAAGCCTTTAAAGCACCAATAAATATTAATGACGTATGAGAACATTTCCTCTTTGTGTACTTAACCGACTCCTTCTTTTTCAGTACTTAAAGTGCTAACGCTCATCATACATCCGTCTGTCACCATGAAGAAGAAAGCTTTTCTATCGAAACTTGCGCCTTGCTGAAGTAAATTCTCAAATATAGTAAAGGATTATCCAAACCCTATGTTTGACTTGGGTTTCAATAACAGAAATTAAATTTAGTACCTTGTCAGTAATATCACCTAAAAAGTCAACTTACTAGCCTATGATACCACACTGACGAAATTAACCCTCTTCTTACTATAACCTAATTACTCAATAACTTTGTACGATGGTAATTATTTAACATCTACGACGTTTTTGTTGGACTTAAGAAAGACGCTATCCTACCATACAGAAGATAATAGCTTAAAGTCGGTGAGACCCATTCTTTCCTATCAATTATAAAGCTTCAAAAGTAGCGAGGCAGTTGTCTTAAAAAGGTTCTGAAAATCGACAGGTGAAAAATCACAAGGAAGGATCTAAAGGTTACCTTGAACAAGTTAAAACTAAATTTTCTTATCGATGCTATTTTTGAACAAGGGGCCAGTAATATCGAGGGATACGGGAAAGGCGATAACCTTAAAACTGCTACTTTTTGGCAGCTGTCTGAAACACATTGCTTTCGTGTCAATCATTTCGAAAAATGTTGTTACCACACTGAATATTTCCTGCACACTATTTCACTTAAAACAATTTCCTATATCCTACATATTTTGAAGTCCTTTTGGGGACCACCATTTTTTAATAACTTAAGAAGGTCTTTGTTTAAATGCACTTATTTTCGGAATGTTATACAACTGCTGCACAAAATTCATTCAGCAATTTTATCGATTGTGTTATCTGAAGGCATCACAAAGAGTGGCTACTCTATGATAATGGAACGAGTACAAAGTCCACAGCTGATGGTTGTGTCCACTGTGTTATCTTTTTTACCTACACAATGTGTGAGGATGCATCTTGGCATAATCACTTAAACCTCTCACTCAAATGTTCATATTCACGTTTGACACAAGAATAAGCGATAAAGGCTTTCGATTGAGCTCCATCTCCTTTGTCGTAGTGGAAACATAAACTGAACCTTTATGGGGGCTTGTGGTCATTAATGAAAAGTCATCTCTGCCAGTTACCTTAAGAGTCATCCAGGAGACCACATTTGCACAGACTGCGCTTTCAGCCATAGCCATCATCGAACTGGACTTGCATCCCTGGGTAAAATATCTGAGTTAATAGACGAGGTTGATCCTTCTGAGCAACAGTGCTTTCTCTGCGCAACGAGAGACCATTACTTTCCATTAAATTCTTCAGACAGCCACCCCATGCAACGACAGGTTTTTGATCTAGCAAAATGAAAAATTTTGATCTTTCAGATAATCAGCTTCCACGATACTCGCAACAGACTTATTTCTGCTGTATGAGTTCACTTCAAAGCGTCGGATTCCAGGTCAATTCTAGATTACTTGTTTCACCATCCGTTTTTATTGTAGTTTTAAATGTGGATGTATGTTGTTTTTACGCTTTTGAGTGACTCAATATGTACCACTTTTTCACCAGCTTGCCTTTTGTTAAGGTTGTGTGCGCGCTATTTGTGAATTCCAGATTAAACACCAGCTCACCTTTACGAAAGCAAATAGGATTCTGTGTTTTAAACATTTAAAAAGAACTATAATGATAAAAAACTTGCTTCTACATTTTCATGTTTTTTAATTTGAGAGATGAAAAGCACTTGTGACGAATTCTGCCATGAAATCATTCTTTCGACGTCCTGCAAAAGGATACCAAAATTGGCTATGTCCAACAAAGTTCCTGAAAACAAATGTCCAGTTGTTTCAAATCAGTCAAATTTTAAACAACAGTTGATAGGACAACAGGTTTCAGTTATCAACTTTTCTTCAGGACAGAATTTAATACAAGTATTCAGGGGCATCAGATGTACAAGGAAGTCTGAACATCAATCATAGATGAAATACTGATATGTAGAAAAAACCAAAGTAAAAGAAGCAAAAGGAGAAGACAAAAATGCCATTGTTCTTTAAAAAGTCGAGTTTGTAAAACAAAGAAGCTTGTTTCTCCTCTGCTAATCTGGGTACTTTTTCGATGCAGGTAAATTAAACAAAATATTTGTTCCAGTAACAGGAAAGAGAACACCTGAAATCGGTTTGCTTCCTGGAAAATTGAGATATTTAAACGAAAAGAAATATTTAAAATATCATCAGGGAATATTGAAAAAAAAGAAATATAAACAATTCAACTTTATTGCAAACATCTATGAAGAAAGGACAAAAGCACAGTTTCACGACATTTTTTTTTCTTTCGAAGACAAATAAATCTTTTTTTCTCCAGAAATAAACTTTGTTTTTTGTTAATGCCAATTTACTTGTGGCGTTTATTGAACCGATGACAATCATTGGAGAATGGACTCTAAATGCCGGAGTTGCTAACAAGATAAAGGCGCAAATTAGAAAGAAGGAAGATTTTATTTGGGGAAATGTGGTAAATAAAATCTAATATTCAATGCTAAAGAAATGTTAATGCTTCATAATATATTTGCCATACTGTATGTTATTTCATTTACTTACGGAACACAAATTTAATAGTATACTCTTCTTACAAAAAATACAAGTTGTCCAGAGCAGTTCAATTATACATCAAACTGTTTTATCAAATAAAATTCAGCAAAACAAATTCTGAGGAATCGTATCTGTAAGATTACACGGACACTTAAGTTTGCAGTTCGACCAGGTGAGAGCGAATCACCTGGTCGAACTGCGATCTGCTAAATTAGGCTACTGCGATTTTCGATTACTCAATTTTGAATATAATAAAGTATATTACTGACCTACTTCTTTTTCGGCTATTAAGGACAAAAACACAAATGATTACAGAAAGCATAAGATGAAGGTTTGGGTTCTAATTCCCGAGGTTATATTTCATCAACCATGAGCTTTTAAGGCTCATGCTCATCAAGAAAAAAATGAAGGAAGACAATTGAAACCAGCTTTACTTCTTAGACTATGGAGCATTGTGTACAGGTTACGAAGTTCCTTCCTTTTTAACAGTATCACTTTAAACACGGCAATGACACATTAAAAAACTATCCACCGGGTAAAGTAATATTCATTTATCAATTACCGTCTCGGAAGATATTTACAAAATAGGCTTTTGGAAGAACTGAAATAGCAGAATTCAAATATTAAGTATAAAGGACCAGCTCAAATATTAATTTATAAAACTCCAGTACAAAATACTTACATATATTCCTCTGAGGGCATTTTTCAGCAGATGCTCGACATTGGTAGCAAGCAATTCGAGTGTTTCTGAAACACGGAGCTCAATAATAGTCTGTTGGGTAAAACAAATGAGTTAATGTCGATGGAAATTAAAAGTAACAAACAATTACAACTTTCACCCTTTATCGTATAACCGTGATAAGACTGTCTTTTCAAAAAACGCTGATCATGAATATTCGTTGCTCAGTGAATGCTAAAACGCACCAGAATTGCAAGTCATTACATGTAATGCACATTATGGTCATGTCCAGCACCACTTATTTGTGGCTACAGCATACAGCTTTGTTCTCTGTTGTTGGTTTTTTTGTTGTTGTTTTAACGTCATTTTTCCCCAGCAATTGAGGTTCAGGGCTCAAACGGTGCTCTTCGGAGGGACTTTGTTTTGGTAGTGAGGAATTTCTTGGCCGGATGCCCTTTCTGACCCCAACCAATGGCTTTTTCTTTTGTAAAATTCCAAAGTCTCCTCGCCCGCTCGCGGAATCGTACCCGGAACCTCTTCGTTACAGTGCAACTGCACTAACCATTACGCCACGAGCTCCTCTGGCTACAGTATACAGTATTACAACAGAAAACACTTTTAAATATCTTTTGGGTGCGTAGTTACTCCTGTAAGAGCACCTACTCGAGTTCCTGCCACTCCCTAGCTTTTTGGGATATACAAGCTCTTTAACGTTGTAACGCTTTTAATAATGTTCCAGAGCTGCAACATCTTCCTGCGTTTTGTAGACATGTTATACAAACTCGAACCGATCTCTACCCAGTTTTCCTTTCACAAATCTAATGCCTTTTTAAGCACTGATTCTTATTTTACAGAAACGATTCCTATAATTTTATCTGCATCACCTTTAGATTTTAATGGAAACAAAATTATTGACTGACGTGATCTTGTGCTGAAAGCTCTCATTAGTTTGAATTCCTAGATTTTATCAAGATGCGATATTTTCTCTATGCATTTTGCAGGATACAACTCTTTATATACTGGTACGCTTAGCCTTCTCTCCATTTCACGAATGGTAGTTGGTCTAGGTGTTTCCATTTAGTCTCGGGGTTAGTTTAGGGATTGGTGTAGAATTCACTGAAGCTAGGTTTAATGCTAGCTCGGAGTTTTCTTTAAAATGTTAACCAGGGCGTTTAGTAATCTAATCAAATATTTTTCTTATATCTTCCTAGTTTCGAAATTTATCAGCCACTTGAAAATTGGTCCACGGTGTGGTTTGTTTCCTGTCGATGCTTGGTAGGGTAACATCCTTACCGTCCCAAGGAAGGAACTTTTCAAAATCCATTGCACATAAGAAACACTGTAACTTCACTTAGAAAAGTTGTAGTTGGTTATCCATGCCATTAGTTGTTTCTTTTATCACCAATACTCAGCTTTAGAGATCATTCCTGTGGATGTTTAGACCACCCAAATTCCATGAGTCCCATTGAAGTTAAGACAGCAGCTGAAGTTGCCCATTAGGTACTTGTGAAACCTTTATAACGTGGAGCCGCCATATTCCTCAGTCTAACAATGGACGGGAGTTCACTGCACAACCTATTAAATAAACAACTTCATTACCGTAAGGTAATTCACCTGATTAACGTTACAGGTTCTCGATTGTGCAGTAAGTAAGTAGTGGTAACTCCAATACTCGTTTTTTTCTCATGTTTACCACATCGGAAAGTCTACATTCATTGTCAAACAGATAAATGACTGGCAATCACACTTCAAGCTATTGGCTGTTCTACGCGCATCATAGGGGGCCTGATAGTAGTGGAGATAGGTCTGGGAATTCTTGCACACCTTTTTAACAAGTTCAGCTTGTTTAGAAGTTTTATCTTCAAGCCAACATACACGTGTTTAAGCTACTCTGATAAGCTGTTGAACAACGGAACACGTGTTTACAATCTGAACTGTTTTCAAATCTATATATTTGAATTTACTTTTAAACTCATTGTCATGTTGTAAAAGGTTTGACGTGTTATTAGACAGTTGTAAAGGTCCAATAAAACTAGTTGTACTGACAAAAATATGTAGATTAATTGTTTGTACTGTTTCTTGTGGGTACCTTTATGTTTCATAAGTTTGAGATGAAAAGAGCCAATTGTATGTCAGATTTTTTGTGCATGTCAGCAGTATTGGCGCTGCACTACTTGGATAAACTCTCTCAATTTCCATGTACATGCATAGATATTTGTATCTGAAAAACAAATTCAAGAGCAGACGCAAATGATAAAATCGGAGCGATTCATGGATTAATCTATTGTGGTAGGCATTAATGGAACGCGCATTCGGTGGGCAAGTGTCGGATGTGATTATCACGTCTTGACTTATAAGAGCTTTTCGTACTTACACAGCCAATTCTTAATAGTCATAATAACAAAGCGCATAACTAAGGCTTCCAGACGTTACTGTGGTCATTCTTGGTTAATTTGAGTGAAACCAAAATAACTAAAAATGTAATAGTTCCCAAGACATTCACCTGAGCATAATACATAATTTATGTAAAAACTAATGAATGAAATCAAATAACAGAAGTAATCCTGCCAGCGAGTATAAAGTTTATTACAGCTCTGATAAAATCTCGTTTGGTGGGGATTGTCAAGCTCCACAGGCGACAATGTCATCCTCTTACTCGGGGAAAAATTAACAAAGAAACAAGAAATAATCCAAATTAAAATTGCTACGTTTAATGTAAAAACTCTTTAAAAGTAAAGAAAAACTCGAAAATGTTATCTTTCAGACTGGCACGATTAAGAAAAACATTCTTGTTATAAGTGGATTTAAGACGTAAATAATACGGAAAAATTATAATCTGAGGTAAATCAGAGTTGTAAATACAAGATATTGATCAAGGACATCAAAATAAAACTTTAAGGAGGAGAAAGGGAAATAGCAAAAAATGTTAAATGTGATATCAAAAAATTCATAGATATACGTACGAAGGGTAAAACTAAGGCAAAAATAACAGTCCTCTGTCGCAGAGGTTCCTTTGGAGTCGAAAAATGTTAAATTTCCATGAAAATTGGTAAGATATTGGATTGGTGGTCAAATTATTTCAAGAAACTCTTTGACCGATGGAGCGGCACAAATGATGCTAAACAAAAAATACTGAGAAGCAAAATATTCTCATGTTCGAACACTTTTCACGCCTAACCACTGAATGGTAAAGACCTTTCCAAATAAAAGTGCTGATAATTTGAAACTTCGTGATTATTTCTAAATTTATCTATGGTAAGAACAAAAAACAAACAAAAAAACCAAAGCTTGTTGGGTAAGAGACTTTTTGAAAAAGGCAATAAAAAACAATTTGATATCAAAAACTATTATTTTTTACACCAAGGTGCACATTACAAGAAAAGTACGAAGTAAACGCCTTGCTAATCATAACTTCCCAAAAGTACGTTTTGGGAGTAAATGAATATTGAGCCAGAAATCTGAGCAGTCCTAATCAAACTCTAAATTCTCCTAAGGTTTCATATTTAAAGGTATGGTTTTTTTAATATGAGGGGACGTATCAATCGAAAGAAGATCTTCCATTAAAGTTTTGTCGCTTTAAATACTCTTAATTTTTAGCCATCGAACAAAGTTTTATATACTATTGGCTTTGGAATACCTTTTTATTTTTAGTCTTTGTGTCAGTCTGTGAAAGTCATCAAAAAATAATCATGTATTTGGCTTTATTTTCTTTGCAAAGCGTAATGTTTACCTGTTAATTAAAAACTACTTTACATAAACCTGTACAAAAGGGGCCGGGCTAGTATTGGTGTATAATTTAAGTGCTATATGAGGGATGAGAGGATAGAAAACCTTTCCCAAAATACAAACTCATAATGGCCAATCTTAACCGAGGGATAAAATACGAAATGCCATTAATCACAGGAAAAACCTGACTAGTTTTGGCTAAATCATTAGTCTATGAAATAACTAAAATTCAATTAGACTAAACTAAAATCCTTTAAGCGCATGCTGATGGAGTTTAAGGCAAAACATAAAACAGCATCTGTCACAAGAATTGTCAGCGATGGATTAGCCTTTTACAAAAAGAATACTCGCGATATAGTATAAACTATTTAGACGAGCAATTTCCAGAAATGGTTGTCGAATTTCAAATACAATCTTGGAGCTGATTATAGGGATATCATTATATTTCAGATTTCAGTGGCATGTTCACCATTTTCTTTTATCAGTAAAGGAAAACGAGAAGTTTCTCAATCCTTCTCAAAAATACGCTTAAAATTCAGTCAAAATTAGTGGAGAACTAATGACAACACTGCAGCTTGTAGTGACTTCTGTACGTGTCTAATAATGTGTTGTTGCTAACCTAGTTTTGTTACTCCATTTGTAAAATGGTAAAATTCTCAGATTATGAAACACACTGGGTCCCTATATTCTCCAGTTTCTTTAAATGTTCAGAGGTTGGCAACTGCTGCCTCCATCGACAACTGGTGCCCATATCATATCGAACAAATTATGCCACCTAATGTAAACATTGCTTCAAAATCAAAGACCTCATGGTAACACCCTAAATGATGTTGAAGTTCACAAAGTTTAAAAAACTGTAGTAAGATGAAGCACTGCGTAAAAATGTAAACGTATTTGATTTAAGGGCAAGGTTTCCTAGAAAAGGTGGATGCCTTATAATTAACCTACACAAAGCGTATTCCAGTGATATTCACAAAATCCAGACATTTAAAACTATTTTCCGGGTTTATTGAAAATTACAATGATGTAGTTAATCGTTCCTGTATGTTTCATAAATACCGTTGACATGATCAAAATTTCTTTATCCTGCCACATCGAAATGCAAGCGTAAACGGAAGTTTTATAATGAGTTAGAAAGACAGATATTTCTAACCATTATTCTGCACAAAAAATATCCTACTTCTACTTTACGGAGTTCATTTGAGATGGGATGACATTTCCGACCATTCTAATACCACTCGCAATTAGGTGAAAACTTTCATACATTAAGCTGTTTCAAGACCTAAATATCCATATCTATACGTATGAAAAGGTGTATGAAAAAATGCTAGTGAACAAAAACAGGGATAAGCGAGGTTGTGTAACTTCTGTTGGGCGGACAGCCTATGCAAATATTGGTAATTCTGCTCCTGAATTAAAAGCTGGACTGCTTGGCCACTATTGTGTACCCATAAAAACCAAAAATATCTACATCTTAAACATCATGCATAGAACTGCAGGCCAAATATTTCTGAGGTCCACCTGGCAAATTAAAACTAACTTTCTACCGTTCTTTTTTCCCTTTTTTATCAAAGCTGTTGTTTAGTATTCTGATTTGTTTTCAGCTATAATAGCGTTTTCGGTGCTTCAAATCTTTTTTCACTATCCTCTGCTCAGAAAAGGCCCTGATTTTTAATTACAGGGCACTTGTGAGTCGCTCCCTAAAAATCAAAACTGGGTATGAGAATATTAGACTACAAACATGCATGGCTGCGATTATGCACAAAATGAAAACGAAAAAGATGAAATGCCGTCCCATAACTGTTAACTTTCTTTACCACTCCTGTCGCGGGCACACAAGTATTTCAATTTTGTCATCGTCATTCATGTAGATTGATTTCATACATGTAGCTATTGTTTATTTAAAAATAAAGCACTTACATTGTTAAGAATCCTTTTAAAGTTGTTTTAAGATACAGGAGTGCAATTGACGTCAAAACGCCATCAATATGTAAATGCGCAAGAGTTTATTGCGATGGGAGTTGACCACTGCACCAATGCAAACATACTATCAGAAATACTACCTTGCCAAGACAGGTATCATAACTTTTCAGGGAGGCAATAAATAATGAATACATAGCTCGTTATGCATGATATAGCGGATTTTTGACGGGCAACCTACTGTCCGCAGTTCAAGAAATCTAAGAGCAGTAAGGCTCGGATAGCGCATTTGAAAATATATTCGCTACAGACGCTGAATTTTAGTTTCACAACTTCAAACTAAAGCAAACTATAATATATGACAATGTTAGTGCTTTAAAATACGGTCGACGGGATGGTAAAATCAAACCATTTCAATCAATGTTTTTCTGTATATTTATGGACATGTGGATAGGTATGTTTAACTACTTCTTTGCCTTGTACAGCAACTTGATTTTAACAATTTCCTTTGTCTATTAAAGCGAATGGCATTCATAATCAAAGATTTACTGTTAATCAACATGGACTCCGCAACTACCCAGCAGGCGTTGCCAAGGTAGCTATTCCCCTCAATCTAGATTTAATAACAAATTCTTCTGCAATATCGATTTTTAGATACTTGCATTTAATACTTAATTTCAAAACGTTTAAGGTCGTTTTAAACGTGTACTTTTTCATATACAACTGGCATCCTATAAATGAGCAGTCAAAATTATCTGTAATAAGGGGCTGTGATTGAGTAACGCATTTGGAGAATGAGACAATGGTGAGAAATTGCATCCTCGGAATTCTAGGATCTACTAAAACAAGATAATTTATTGTCATCAGAAACTGCAATCTTCAGATATCCTGAGTCTACTTCTTCTTACCAACAAATGCTTTAGTGCCATCTAGTACCAAACCAACGGTGTACACAAGGGAGTTCCTCTGTGACTGCTAAAATATTCATGCAAGCATTTGAAGTCACACCATTATCAACAGTGTTTTAAGGGTCGACTGTTTGGGACAGATACAGTAAAGATCTCTTTGTAATTAGCAAAGAAAATCATCTACAAGCTTTCTTTGAGCACATCAACTGTCTACACTCAAAATTACAAACACCATGGAGAAAGAAGAACGTTACTACTCTTCCTTGATATACTAGTAAAGAGACAAGCAAATGTACACCACTTATGTTTCAACAGCTCAAAACAGCTCACACTGACCAGTACCCCAATAATGCATAAAATCAGTTGCAGCTTGTAATAGTGTTACACCACCCTGTCTTTAACAGTAAGAAATATTATATCAAACCCACAAGACCGGTGGAAGGCTCTCTGGACACCCTCTGCATGAAAGCCATTGGATAAGAGAACCTTCTGTGTCTTTCTTCTTTTCTAAGCTTCACTGGAACCAATCAAGAAGAAGAAAGGGAGCTTTGAAACGAATTTGTCTATACTTAGTCGTGAACACCAGTATGCACTAAAGAAGTACTTTCAGACTAAAAAAATAAAATGTTTCTTCTTTACAACATCCACCTTAAGAAAGAAACCGTCAAAACCTAAGGACCCAGTTCCACATGGAGAGAGGAACAATGTAGTTTACAGACTACACTGTAGGCAGTGTTTTGTCTTCCACATAAATGAATCAAAGCCTTTCTTAGTTTTAAGGAAAGAGGAAAACAAAAGACCTGTACAAAATGGTGATAGTAAGAGTCGTAAAATAGCTGAACTTTGCATAACATGAGATCACGCATAAACAAAAAAAATAAATGAAAGAATCAGCACATCAATAACATCAACAATATCTCTTACTCTCATCCTAAAATGTGGCTTCTGCAACTGGAGACAGAAAACAAACACAAGATAAGTACGGTGAAACTCCTGAAAAAATCCCATCTCGATCCATGTCAGTACATAATCCACATTGTGAAAAAATAAAACGGCTGAACCAAGTCATTTCTAGTAACCTGACAATTAGAGAAGTATGTCTGGAAAAGTAGCTCAGAAAAAGATTACACCTCACAGTATGATAAAGCTCCTGCACCTAGACCTTTCACTTATCCCATAAAGTCAAGAATGTTCAAGAAAATTAAATATAACAACCCAAAGCCAGTTGTTTTAAAACAAATTTCCTTTTCGACATTCTTAACAAGCTGTACATCGGAAAAATGGCAATCATTAAACAACCCATCAAAAACCATAGCCCTTCGCCAACATTTAAATAATTTTATTTTTCACGTGGTTTTTCTTTGTTAAGTCAATGTTATTTCTGAACAAACCCTTCGTCTAAATGTCCTACAATAAACAGTGTAAGGAATCCAATATTGTACCACAGGTACCGTTCGTATGGTTAAATTTGTGACGATGGGCAGTAACGTAAACATCGGTCTCCTGTGGACAATAACTATTGTTTTGATCCACAGAAGACCGATGTTTCATCAATCGATATTGTTAAATCATATGAACGCTTTAGATATCTTAAAAATTAACTTAGCCTCGATTTCCGCATTCAGTTACTGGACGAGGGAAACACAGAGGAATTGTCCTAGAGTTTTATATGATTACACTGGTCAACCAAAATTTAACTTTTTTTCTTCAGCAGATAAAATAATGTATCTAGTTAGACTAATTTTTCATACTGATTACAAAAATATGCTCCATTTTTATGTGCCACGTACCAATTTTTCAGTACAGGTACACACACACACACACACACATATATACATATATATATATGTGTGTATATATATGTATATATACGTATATATATGTATATATACGTATATATATTTGTATACATATATATATATGAATATACAGATATAAATGATTATATTATACTACAGTTTAATTAAACCTAGAAATATAGAACATCTCTGCTATAAGCTTAGATCAAATAAAAATTTATTTATTTTTGAAATATAAAAAAACATGTTTCTAAAAGAGAAAAAAATGAGCAGAAAGACCGAAGTCATCAAGAAATTAAGTACTTGCAGTAAACACAATGAGTTAGAAACGCTGCGAATTGGACTTCCGACGATACTCCTGACCATGTTGATCACAATATAGTGTCTAGGAGTAATCTTTTAGCATACTGTCATTTCAGAAACCCTGTTACCTTTTCCCAATAGCTCTCCATGTTCATGATACTGATCCAAGATTCGCCAGGAAAAAATTAAGATGGAAATCCAGGAAATAAGCCTTCAGTGACATGCGACATTCCATTGCTGAGTAGCATTTCAAAAGAGTTTTTATACCTTCTTTGAGGTTCATTGCTTTCTCATTTCCCAAGAAATTATCGCAAACCCAGCAGAAAGCACCCCAGGTGGGTAGTTCAACCTCATCCAAAGTTGTTATGAAACTGACTTCCTTCAGTACTTGTCTGATTTGAGGTCCAACAAAGATACCCTCCTTCAACTTTGCCTGTGTAATTTTTGGTAACTTCTTAACAATGTCTTCAAAGCCTCTAGAGTTTCTTTTGCCAAGAGTCTTAACGAACTTCATCTGTCCAAGCTTTATGTGTAGAGGAGGTAATAGGACATTACCGGGATCCACAAGTGGTCGATTCTTGACACTGCATAGCCTTGGTGTGTATGATGTTCTGGATGGCCAGTTTGATTCTACATAGTGTATATCAGTTGCTCGACTATCCCAGAGACACAGCAAACAACAGTACTTTGTAAAACCAATCAACCTTCCAATGACGTTTAAATCTCCACATATTTTCCATGAATATCTGTCGTAGTTAATGGCACGAAGTAGGAGAACCATATTATTATAGGGTTCGTGAACATGAACTGAATGTGCAATAGCAATGGATGGTTTCAGATTTCCATCATAGAGAAGTACAGCTTTTAGACTTTTTGAGGAATCGATAAACAAGCGCCACTCCGCGGGATCATGATTTAAAGATAATTGATTGAAAAGTCCATCAATATCACTAAAAATCAGATTGAAAAACAGGGTTGTAGAAACTTATTCCTTTGCCTAAAGTATGTTATATGAACACTTGATTCCAAAAGATTCTTCTCCTTCAGCCAGCAACTCAGCCCTATTCTCTCCAAGAATAGAGCTGAGTTGCTGAATGATCTCTGACAAGATCATTCAGTTCAGCCTGTGAAAACGTCGGGGGCTCAAAGTCGCCGTCATCCGGTACGTAATCTTCCTCAGCGCTATTGTGACTTTCAGGATCATCTTCTAAGGCTTCAATATCATCTGGTGGTGCTGGGACTGGCAGGATTTCACTGTGAGGGACAGGCCACATTGCAGAATTGCAAGCTTGCATACAAAAATGTGTGGTTGTTCTTAGTTGAATATCCTGTGACATTTAATTTGCAAAAATAACAGTCTGTCAAATGATGTTTGGGCTCTCTCCAAATCATGGGAATGGCGAATAACATGGATGTCTTCCGCTTGTTGTACCAGTCTCGTAGGCCATTCGAGCAGGATGTGGAGATAACGTGCGACGCCCATGACTTGCCTTGGTCGCCCAGTGGGCAGTCAAAGTATAGTTTTAAAAGTTTCTTGATCTCAGATGTGATTGTACGCTTCTGGGCTTTAGCACTAAGTTCTCCGGAGACATAGCAAAATAAATTGGGGCTAAATGAGAAAATCATTGCATTTCCTTTAAAGGACACGCTGTAAGATGATAAAATATTTCATCAGCCAAATTCTGATTGGATAAACTGATATGATGAAATCTTGTGTGATGTTTCACCAGACAAACTGTTATTGGTTAAATTTAGAGGATGAAATGCTTGCAGACATTGCATTAGATACAAATAAATTTTTCCTCAAGTTCAAGACAAATTTCATCAGAGCTGTTATGCACTAAAAAATATATTTGATTTCATGTTGTTTTGGGGGTTTTTGTTGATATTAAAAAGAACCTCTGTATCGTTTTCATTTACAGCAAGTCGTTTCTGTCAAGGGGTTTTTTTCCACCGCCTTGATCTGATACGACAGGGTTTATTTCTCCAAGTCAGACACCCTTCCCAAGGCTAAAGAAAAAGGAAAGTACACTATGAAATCTCTTCAAGAGAATGTGAAATGAAAGTCGTCGCTGGCCAAGCACGAGCTTGGTAAAAGGCGAGTTGCTAAAGCTCAAAGGTACACCAACAGAATTAACAACTACACCACTGCCGACTCTTGGAGCTTATAGAGACATCAAGGAATATTTTTTAAGATGGAAAATATGTACTTAGGCTTACATATTTTATCAGGAAACTAATAATCCACCCCCTCAACACCCCACAGAAGTCTATGATAACCTAAAAATCAATAAATCGAATCATCTTAAAAACTGTACGTAGTATGGAAAAACGGACTGCAGATTTGAAATCACCATCTAAAACTGCATCGGACACACATAAACATTTGCTTGATGAAAAATACTTGTCGATCAGAGTCATCTAATGAATATGACAATGTTCAAGATTTGAGAAAAATGAGATGACAGTGAATAAACGACGACGAAGCTTACATGAATGTATCGAAACCGAAGAGGATTTTAGCCCCATAAAGTAGTTGTTTTTTGTATGTGAATATACACGGTAAATTAAGAAGATTCACTAAAGAAATAGTAAATATACATAACAGGATATTACTTGATACATTTCCGTATAGAATTAGGGAAGCAAGGTAAAATTTTATGCTATTAGTCTAATACAATAAACGACGGCGTAAAAGACAAATCGTGAACCTAAAACTGCCAAATATCTCTATATTTTCTCTTCTTATCATGGTAACAAAACAGTAAAAACAAAGAAAAACAATTGGAAAATATAAATTGAACAGAAAGCGATTCGGAGAAATGCTCAAGGCTTTCAAGATCATGTTCTCTATTAACTGACCAAAAGATAAACGGTTTAATCAGATCCTTATTGCACCTTAATCCTGTAATCATGCAACGGCAGTTCAGGTAACAGCTATCACCAGAGCGCTAATCGCACCTCAATATAAGATTCATGTTGGGTTCTTCATAAGAACCCATCAAGTTTGATGGGAAAAAGTGCCTCCAAGAGCATCTATTTTCCCTTAATATTTTAAAAATCTAGCCAAAGTTATTAGTTTTTTCTTTCATTAAAAAGTCAGACATGAAAAACAAAATAATACTAATGCCCTCCCATTAAGTCAACCAACACATGATATCCCCGAAAATAGTATTGTCTAGGCTTTGTGTGAATTAAGAATTGTTTCATACACAACTTGAGGTAGCACAATATTTTTAATTGGACAACACCAAATTCGCGTTAAGGTTAGGGGTTGTCATTTTTTAAGAGTGAACTGTGTAAAACGTAAACTTTTAAAGAAAAATCGATATCTTTACAATGAACGGTTTACAGTTACGTTCTTGTACTATATTAAAATGGTTAAGAGGTAATCGCTCGTTTTTGTGGTCAAAACGCGTTTTCCTTTTCCATATACAACAGTTCGAGTGTTTTATGAGACACGGATTTCTGTTGAAGAAAAATAATTACATAAAAAAAATAAAAACATACCTGCTTTCTGAAATAAAATATTACAAAAAAGTAGAAAATGCAACTTATACAAAACTGCAACAAAAAAGATCCCAAAAAATAAAACAAACTTTGAAAATGAGTTTGGTCACTTAATCCGTTACAATGCCAAAACTAGTATGTACGTATTAGTCAGAAAACATCTTAGATCAAAAGAAAAGAAAATGAAATCAACTGCGCACAAAGCGTATTGTATAATTCTGGAACAGTGTAGTCATTACCCGTTGTAAAAAAATTCTTACTTTCACTCACACTACTTTTCATAGCCATCACAATGAAATATTTGAAATTATAAAACCTAAAGTCCTTTAGAACCCAAACCGCAAACGAATAAAAAACGTAAACAAATCTATCTTGACATATTTACATAAACCAAATGTTGATCAATGACAAAATTCAACTTAATTCTAATATTGTATTCCATGCTTTTTCAAAAACATAAAGGGAAACCCTAACTATTATATTAATAATGTTATGTCTTGTATTTATCTCCACTGATTAGTTGCAATTATAATCGTGGTTGGGTGCCATAATATGAATTTAGAAAACAATGAATAAAAATTACCCGGAATCTGTGTGCAGCTAAAGCTTGTATTTTCTCTGTTTGTCGACCGATCAAGCTAGCACTGTGCCCCATCTGAAAATCCACAAACTTGGCAAATTTCTTCTGCCCGCTCCTCTGATGCCATTTAAACTGCAAAACCTTTTAAATCATCATCAGACTTTATTTCTACCACAATGAATCCCCAGTTTTTCCTATTAATGATCTCTTTCATTTTATTGACACATTAGACTGATGTGTGTTTAGAAATTTCCTCACCAAACTCCAGCAGTCATTAAATATTAAAAGTATTAAGAAAAAAGAAATAGCTTTCCCTGGGACATCACCAAAGACCCTGATAAGCATTAAACAGAACCAAGAGCAACCAAGGAACATCTCATCAAAACAAAGAGTAACTTGGAAAATAGTGGACTACCTGTGGCATGGCTGCAGATCAAATATTAAAGCAACGAAATTCTTGATATAACCAACAGTACATCTGTAAATTACAGTTGGTGGGCATATAACCCTAACAACTTTATAAACAGTGAGCATATAAGTTGAGTTGACTCTGAAAATATTGGTTTGGGAAGTTGGACGAACAATCATTTTTCTCGATGATACTTTGTAAGTAAAAATTTCGAAAAAAAAAATGCAGTGTAAAGTAAGATAGCTCATAAAAAAGCGTCTGTTATTTTCTAGGATTGCAAGAATTGGTTGGAGTCAGTTAACACACTGTGTTTCGTCAAGAAATAAAAGAGAACCGAATAATTTAATAAAATTTGTTCTTCCACTAGGATAAAGTTCTTAAAAGGTTTAAACAAACGAACAGGTGCTCTCTTATCCTTGTCACCGTATAATAATTAACATTTCAATAAAGGAAGATTTTCAAATATCTTGCTCAGTCTTGCCCCTATGTAAACAATATTGTGCTGCTGGGCAGAAATAATATTATCAAATAAAAACAAACTTTACTCTTCTTAAACAATAGTCACAGTTGCTCGAAATACTCATCTATCCCTAATGAACGATGGTGATAGGACTTTGCAACGGAAGATAAACATATCTGTGATTTAGTGACTTAAAATGTTATATAAATTATAAAAAAGAGAAATTTAAAAGTAAATCCCACTAAAACAAAGCACGCAGTAGTTGAAAGAGGAGATATTATACGTGAGATATGGGAGAGGGGTAAAAAAGTTGGGAAGATCTTCAGAAGATATTGAAGAAAATCATTAGCTACTGCTGCATTCAATAAAATGGACAAAGTGCAGATAAGAAATTAAAACTAAAAGTGTGTGATACATTAGTTAAATCAATCCTCGCATAAAACTTTGCCACATGTGAAACGACACAAAAAGATGAAAATTCAGTAGACTCTTTTCATCATAACAATTAAGAAAAGCTTGGAAACATACATGGCGGCATCGTGTAAGTCTCGAGAATTAAAATGAAAGAGCGATGCATGTCCATTAAGCAGAGAAATTCGAAAATCAAGAAGGAAAATGTTTGAATATGTGCTGAAAATGAAAGCAAAATCTCCAGCTCAGAAACATATGCGACGTATGCGCTCATTTTGAAATGGCGATAAGAAGGAGAGGTATAGAGGTAGACCAAGAACTATCCTGGTTATTGTATTAGAAAATGAGACTAAAATTGCTTGCGAACATAATCCTGAGCTAATGCTAGATAATAACTCCAACAAATATGAGAACTTAGACCATCTGAAAGAATTGACAGGGTAAAATGGAAAAGAAAATTGTTTATTTAATTTGCGAATCTGCGTAAAGCGAAGAGCTGTATGTTCGTGATCGTTGTCGTTGTTCTACAAAAGTGTGGAAGGATGAGTTTGCCAATTGGTGAATATACCCTGCACCACGCTGAAAATCTTTTTATGCATATATATATATATATATATATATATATATATATATATATATATATATATACACACACCCTTCGTACATTATCTTTTGGAAAGCAAATATAGCTGTTTTCTTTAGCTGTTCATGTTCGTCAGATGTCGATTTGTTATGTTAGACAACTAGTAGAATTTCTCAGTCTGGAGGAAAAAATTCCTACTGTGCAAAACAAATTCTACCATTTACCACTTCCGCTCTTTGTTAGTTATGATGTTGTCTATACTTATATCCACAAAGAATTATCTCAGTTTTCCTTATATGCAATACACACGTTTCGCCAGATATTAGGTTTGAAAAACCTGTCCGTGGTATCTAAACCTGGTATTATATTGGAGCTTGTCTATTGGTTTTAATGAGCTTTTGAATGTACTCAAGTCCTAACATTCAAATTTAATGTTTGTTAGTATGTGTGGTTTGCTTGGTGTATTTAGAAGTTCGACAAATTTGAGATTTTTTGTTTCCCTTTTAAAGGTTTTCTGGCCGTAACAAAACGTCTCAATATTTTAATTTATTGCTTGTCGGTTTGTGTGGGCTTTTTAGTGTATTCAAGACTCAAACTTTGAGTTCATTTTATTTTTCTAGATGTACTTCGTACCAAGTCCCTTAATGTGGAAATATTTAATGATGTATTGTACTGTATTCCAGCTTTACAAAATGGAGTCCTTCACGGGAAGATAAACCGACTTTTGGTATTCAAATGTGCTACAAATGCCTCAACATAATAATGAAGATTTTTATAGAAACATGTGCACTGTACGCGAACAGTTTCAAAGAATTTTTATGGTTCCCTCGTTTTGCTTCCTTAATTTCTGATACTCTAAAGTACAAAATATATCACATTTACTACAGTAAAACGATTCTGTAAATGAAATATTTGTGTGTCAGTTTAACTTGTTTAAAAAATCAGGGAATGGCAAAAATATAGTGCAATGACTAATGCTTACTTAAATTGTTCTGTTGGGTTCTCATGTAAAAGCACAAGCGATTTCTGTCCTCGTAAGCTTAGGAGCAGTTCGATGCAGGAGGATTCTGCAATGTAATATGCGAAAAATATCTTCGACTAGATTCAATTACATTTTGGAATCACTAAATTTAATTAATAACCACGAGTATATATCGAGTGTTCACGGTATTTACAAGTATTATGGATTTCGACTCATTCTGTTCAAAGACGTAGAAAAGTCCCTATATACAGATACAGCGACGTTTTAATAAATTCTCCCACATCTATCTACCATATTTATTTCTGTTTGCTCTGTTATTTTCTCTTCAAATCATTAAACAGGAGGTTTAGGGCAGCCATAAATAGGGATGTCGCATTATGTAAACGCTGGGTCGCATTACATTTTATTTCTACATTAAGCGAAAGGGTTGGAACTGCATTTAATAGTTTGGTTCAACTGGATCCTTTCAATTTAAGTTGTTTGACTATACCTTGTCAACGTATTTCTAGTAATAAATAATACCTGCTACTTGAAACAAAGTGTTGCAAGAGTTTCTGAGATAGCTTTAGGACTAGACTTCACTAAACAGGTAATATTTAAATCACCAGTAATAATCGTTTTTTAATTCTCTGTTACGCTCTCGTATCTTTTTGTCAACTTCGATGTAAACTACAAATATTTTAGACTACAGACGCTATCATTTTCAAGGTGTCTATATGGGTACATTTTATGGTGCATACAATAACGATGTTGCTAAGAAAGGTAAAAGTGAAGAATATCCATTTACCCAGAAAGTCGTTACCCGGATGAAAATGTAGTGCCGTGATACCGAACCAGCCCAATGTTATAGTGAAATCAGCTCAAGCAAAAATAACGCCTAAGGTCATAGGAAACAAGAAAAGACGTTTACCGATTAAGAAATTCAACAATCTTCCGAATCCTGGGAAGAAAAATTGTTAGTAAAGAAGCAATGTTATTCGTTCACGGAGACATACCGCAATGCCGTAGGAGCCACTGCCGACAATAACAACACAGGCTGCAAATAACTGCAGCTGACGTTATAAATTTTTTATATTTTTCGTTAATCTTCAATTTGAGTTGTACTAATCTTCAGAATTTAAGAATTTTAACCGCAAAGAATGACTGTCAATCTTAACTGTTCAGATTCGACTAAGTATGTAACGAGTAATCTTCGGGATTGGAATTTTCCAGAGAGAAGGAATTGTACGTCCGTTTTACAGACTAAATTCCATGATAGAATCCGGCAGCATAAAGCTGAGCGCAGGTCTAATTACAATTGTAATTGGCGAGGTGGGGATAAACTCAATCACCACTCAAAATAATCATTTTCAGAGTGAACCAGGAGTCAGTCAATAGGGGTAGAATCTTAACCTTAACCTTAACCTTTCAAAACTGCATGTGGTTTTCAGTAGGTCTTGCTTGACGTGCGGGATTGGTTTCTTTATCCCTCAAAGAAGCTATAATTATGCATTGCTTATGTAAGACAGAGCCCGGGATGGGGACCACTCATAAAATCATCATTAAAGTATCATCTGAGAAGGGCTATTTCTCGAATCCGAAAAATGCTGTGTAATTTTTTTTTTTAATTTTAAGAGACTAGAATTTTCCTTGAGCAGCTTTACCAACAGAGAAAACAAAATTATCTGTGATGATGATTACTACGTGATGTGATCTCGAATTTCGATTAACTTTTAACAACGAGCACATTTTTCCCTAGATAACGCATGAAAGAATAAATGAAAAAAAAAACCAAATCCATGTTCATACCCGTTTAGGTCTAAATTCACAGAACACAAAACAAACAGTACAAATTTTCAGCTACTGTTTGGGTGTCGTCACGCAAATCGAAAAACAGAACGAGAAAAGCTTCACTTTTTTCTTTGTTTTCGCTTTACACTTTGCTTTGTGATTACAAGAATGAAGAGCTTCTCATTTCTAGCATTTGCTGCAATTTTTATCATTGCTGAGCTCGTGAATATTCCCAAATTCCAAATATGTGAAAAATGAAAAATATCACGAGGTTAAAACCTGAGTACAGATAATAGATTTAATCAATACAAGTTGTTTGTCAAAGCCAATGTCGACGTTGCAAAGACGTTAAATGGTTTTCTTAAAACGTCTTTATTGAAACAATTCTGGAGATCAGCATTTGATTGGCGCACACAAGAAGTTCGGAGAAGTAAACGTAAGTAATGGATCAAACCACTGTTCTTTGCTATTAACCCCTTCAGGAAGAAACAGAATGTAAAGAAACAGGGCTAAAAATCAACGGTGTTCAACCTGATACGCTTTGTTGCGTGGACGTTACCCGCTATGCCCATATTTATTGTTCCCCAGATGTCACTTTACCAGATTTTTTATTTTCAAGAGCCATATAATGCGGATTTCCTTCGCCAGTACCATGGCTCCCCAAGACGTACCTTTTATGTGTTAGAAATCTGGTTACTAACTATTTTGTTTAAAAAAATACTAAATTACCCCCGCCATTTATCCTGAATTCTGAAGGCTGGTATACTCTAAAGTGAAATCTTTCAGAATCAGAGTATCTAATGGATCTATCCTGACAAACAAACTAAAAACTAGCTCATCCAACTTTTCGATTAACGCCTGATCAAAGATACGAAGTTAATTCTGCTCAAACTGTAAGCGAAACATGATTCTTAATTCCATGAAAGACATTAAGATAACACTTTAGTGTACTCCATGCAAAGCAAACATAGACGTATCACAAGGTTTCCATAAAAAACAACGTCCATTCATGCAATCCCCAGCTTTTGTTTGTAATTAAAAAATGCTCTAATAAATGCTTAAGCTTAGGAAAATGGCAAAATGAAAACCAAATAAACTCTGAGTGATCAGCTACATCACACCAGTTTCCATTAGTTAAATCCAACTGGTAATATGAAAAAATGAATGAAAGTAAAGGTTTTAAAAAAGGTAGACGAATGATTCTATAACCCCTGTCTGAAGTACCAAATTACAATGCTGTTGAATTCTTATTCCCCTGCAACCGCTTAAACAGAGCCACCGGTGGCTCGAACGTAGGTTGTTGTACGGAGAAGCCTCCTCAACTGACTTTCTCCAGGAATTGTGTACCAATGACTCTAGTTTAAACTACGAGCTTCTGAATACACCGTTGTTATGTGAAAATCATCTCATTCATTCCCAATATTCAGATTATTATTTAATTTTTAAACAATTTATTAAATGTATTTTTAAAGATGATAACAATAGCAGTGATATTGATGGTTCCAGCAAATTGCCAGTTCTCAATTTCTTTCTGAAGAATAAAAAGTACTTCAATATGTTCAAATCACACGCTTGGTACAGCAGTCAATATTCCTGGAATAAAGGAACAAAGGCAAAGAAAGAAGAAAGTCAGCCAGAGGATGAATGAAATGAATGAATAACAGTAGTTTAAACCCACTACCAATGAACAAAAGGAACAAAAAATACACCTTTACCTTGTTCAAGCCGCCAACATCTCTGGTTGACTCTTATTTTGATACGCAAACGCAATTGATCGTATAACAATGAGCTATTCTTGCCATACACCACTAATTCACCGGATTTATTACCATAAAAAAAGCAGTTAAAGAAAGAGAAATCTTTTCAGTGCTGTTGGGTTGGGTTGGGGCTTCTTGTTGCAATGATATGACAAACAAGGATCGTAAAATATAGTTAAATTGCATTATCTTATATACTTTATTTATATACCTTAATGATTTTCGGGTTTTTTAATTCGCTTTGTACTTTGTACATAATTGACGTCTCTGGCCCCAAATATTAAATATATTGATCAGTACGAGTTAGTACAGGAGTATTGACAAAGCCCTATAAAGTTTGTAACCATAGCTTCTAAGCAAATAAGTTTAAACAGTGTAATGCAGAGTATGCCATGGCATAACAAACGGATTAGAAAATCCAGCTACTCTTTTTTTAACACTGTTTTTTTTCAAAGCAGAACAAAATTGCAAAAGATTTTTTGTTTTTATCTACAGTACAGAAAATTCAAAATCAAAATCTGTAGTCCTCTAAACAATAACCGTGATTTTAACACTAGAAATCGGCGAAACGAAGATTAAACTACTTTTACAGTATTCTTGCCAGAAACAGCTGCACTTTTAGAACAGGTCGATAACTATCAATGATTAATAACAGTGTCATGAAATCCACGACAAAGAACCAAGAGTTCGCTGAGGTGCCACAAAAACTCAGCTATGTTCTTGTTTCAGAAATAGTTGTGGTCTCTGTTGATGCTCTGTACACATGGAATCGAACTGAGAATCAATGCAGTAAGCATAACCCAAGGACATAATGTTAATTATATTGCTAAGAAATAATTAAAACACCTATAAGTTAATGTTTAACTTAACATACCATGCAATGATCAACATTATTCATCTGTCAGATACTGCACAAAAATATTTAAACATCAAATTAAATTCCTCACAACCAAAGTATCAACAGGCCTACATAAGGAGAGAATCTGAATGTTTAATCACCTCTCCCTTTCTCCCCTCCCCTCCTCTCCCTCTCTCTCTCTCTCTCTCTCTCTCTCTCTCTCTCTCATTTTAAGAAAACAAACAACACAATATATACTAAGAGGAGAAAAAAACCAACAACAAACTAACTTTCCTCTTCGTATCCTGTCTGCTTCTTGGCAGTATATCTCTAAAACTAAGCTAAGAGTCAGCCGAGCCTTGTCACAAGCTCATTGCTTGAGATACGAAATTTTGATCGAAACCGTGACTGTATGGCAGTAAGCTTTTAATAATCCAACAATGGTAGTTTGTAGATACCATAAAAAACAGTTGTTCTATATGTCTCGATCCAGAGGAACAGATAGTTGTCAGTTTTGAAATTTTCAAGAGAACAAGGTATCAATTTCTGATGTATTAACGAATCTATATTGGGAAAGTTCTTATGGATACGAAATGGGAAATAATAGAATATGTGCGACAAAGACAAACTGTCGTTGAAAAAGCATGCGAAGTGCTGAGTAGAGTAATAGTAGTCAAAGTTTTGCTTTAAATGATTTACCATTTGAGGAACATGCGTTTTAGTTTCTGTTTTAAACGTATGATAGATATTTTCCATGCGGATTTTCATGCCAATCTGTTGGATATGCAAGCTCCCTGATAAGTAAATGACGCCTTTCCGGCATTTGTACGCATTTTCAACAAAGCAATGTAGGAACCATTGTCTGCAGACTTCATTACATGTTGAAACTTGAAAAAGTAATATTTTATGTCCTCAGCTACACACATACTGTATACACACTACATACACACATAAATATAAATATAAATATAAATATAAATATAAATATAAATATAAATATAAATATAAATATAAATATAAATATAAATATAAATATAAATATAAATATAAATATAAATATAAATATAAATATAAATATAAATATAAATATAAATATAAATATAAATATAAATATAAATATATGTATCTACTTGAAGAAAAAAGTTCAGCTCCGTTAAAGGTTTCAGGTATATATCAAACTATAGATCGTAAGAGTAACAAAGAGAGAGATCGACAGACACCCATAGGTAGATTGTTTGATTTTTAATGATGCTCTATTTACGATTGTCGAAAAATCCGTTGATTGTGGTAAGTAGAGGACTTGAGTTATTAGGTCATATCATGAACCTTTTTAAGACAATACGTACTTACTCATTTGGCAGAGTGCTGCGAGATGTGTTGTGGTGGGAAAACAAGTATGTTAAAAGTTGAGGAATGGCTTGTTAGCGTAGTAAAAGTCACGTAACAAAATGATTACTCTAGAGTAAGGGAGAATGGCACATATAACGATAAATTTGAGGTTAAAACGTGGTCGCTATTAGGGCTCTGAGTTGACAGCCTAGGAGGAAATTGTGAATATTGTGAGTTATTGCCATTGTGAGTATTGTATGCAGATGACCTAGTGTGCATCGCCGCCGATAAGGAGGAAATAGTCAAGGTAGGAACCTGAAGTTCAGGCAGGGAGTTCAAGTAACTTAGAGTATAAGAAGATGACAAAGGTTTTGGTGTTTGAAAAAAACCCTTTAACACCTCAACTATCACCTGTCAAATACCCATACTAGAAGTAAATTGTGGATCAAATAAAAAATGCAGTGATACTAAAGTATTCATGATTACAACTATATAGTTTGGGAAGGTGAGACCGCACACTAACAGGCAAGCAACAAGTCTCATTTAAAAGAAAACGAGGAGTTTGAGACTATTGATAATTCTGTTATAGCTGTGGCATAAAAAGGGCCAAAGACGGAAGACAAGACGATCTTTTGGCTAGTATCTGATTTAACGATAAAACAGAAGTTTTATCCGTATTGCCAATCGAAGGTTTTTCCTTCATTCTTAAAATTTCTATTTAGCAGCCATGTGGAGTTCCTAAATTTTAAGTGAAGAAACATGGCTAGTTAGAGAAGAAGACTTAGCTGGTGCGTAAAGAGTGTGATTAAATAGATGTAAATTTTACAATAATGGGCGATAGGCCTTTTGGTGAGTTAAAACACATTTAGCACTTCTTAGTATCGCAACATGTTTATGACGGAATTTCTGAGGTTGTATGGGCATGCTGTAAGTAGGTGTATCTGTTAGGCTAGGAGTTCTATAGATATTGTGGTTAATGGTCAAGTAAATGTAGGATGGGTAATCTAAGGGCAAAAATATCTCCCGCGGCCTTCTCCAAAATTGATTAAAAAGGTGGGAGCTAAGTAAATTTGTTTAACCCAAGCTGATCTGGAAAAAAAAGCGAAATGTAAAGGAAGAAGAGGACATGGTGTGTATACTCAAATATACGTGGATCTAAGCAGGAACTCTATCTCTTCCAAGCGTCTACCATTATTCTAATTTATTCCAATGCCACGCCCTCTTTCCTGATTACATAAGCAGGGCAAGAAAACCTTCCGGTCTATTTAAGTTATGCAACCCAGAACATCTCACAACACAGAATTGAGTTCATTCCAATTCCACGTCCACACAAATCACATGGAAATATTCTCATTTGTACTATTCCCCCAGGTATGATGAAAGATGGTTGTATTAGGTTTTCCTGATACAGGGAGTGGCAAATTCAGGTGTGGTGATCACACAGTGTGTTAGTCAGGGCACCAACGACGTAAAAAAATTGAGATGTGATTATTATTTAAAAAAAGATAAGCAAATCGGTGCTTACATACAATATAGTTAATGACATAAAAATTACATTAAGACTTCAAGGGCATCCTTTTCACACCAGCATTATGCAAAATGTTGCAGGTGAATGACTAGTAGAATTTTGCATTGAAACCCAACTATTCATACCCAAAGCCATGTTTTTCCAACACAAATCGTAGATTGTGTACATGCACATCACCAAGTGACAAAAACAAGAATCAGATTGACTACATACTGGGCAGGAAAAAATGGAAAAGTGCGCTACAGACAGTCAAAACCCTTCCAAGAGCAGACTTTGAAACAATCATGCCACTGGTAAAGTAAAGCTATAAAAAAAGAAGACAGCTACATGCTCAAGCTAAATTTGATTTAACAAAGATACCACAAAACGTTGCAATCAAACCATCAAATTGTTTCTCATATCTAGTGTTAAAGGTCACCAGTATTGAACAATATAGCAGACGACTAAAGATGTTATCACTGCCACTGCAGACAAGAACATTCCTATGAAAGAGAGAAACAGAAAATCACACCGGTTATCCCCGAAAACTATACGGATTGCTGAGGACCGACGAACTGCAAAAAAAATTCCACAAAATTTATAAAAATTACTCAATAAAAGACAAAAAAGTATACTTGAATGATATTTGCAGACACACAGAAGAAAATGCAGCAAAAGGAAAAGAAGAAATAATTCCAGGCTATTAAACTGATCATAGGAAACTTTACACCTCGCAAGACAACAGTGAAATACCAATATGGAAAAGTTCTCACAGAGGAGACAGAGATACAGGAAAGATGTAAAAAATACACAAAACGCTTGCACAGCAGGGATGCAGGTATATCAAATGATTGCTTCATTTTAAAGAGCTTGGGTGTAAAAAAGCACCAGGTATTGACAACATCCCTATGATAAAAAATGCTGGCAAAGAAACACACAACATCATATGCAAGAATGTGTCAGCTGGTCTGGAAAACCTACTGAATGGCTAGTAGAAACGATCTGTCTTCATGTCACTACCCAAGAAAGAAAACATCAGAGAATGTCCAAATGAACTAACAATATTCCTGATTGTCAACATAGGAAAAATACTCCTGAAAATAATCCAGAGGAAACTAACACAATACATTGACAGAAAAATGTCATTTGAGCAACCTGGATTTGTTAAACGAAGGGGAACTAGAGACAACATTGCAAACATCACACGGATATTGGAAAAAGCAGGTGAAGAAATAAATAAATATATTTTTGTTTATGGATTACACCAAAGCATTTGAGTATGTGGACCAATATATGAGGTCTGCAATAATCTTGATTAAGAATCTTTATCATAAACAGGAAGCAGATGTACGAACAATATATGGTCGAACAAACTGGTTTGAAATCAGCAAAGAAGTAAGAAAAAGCTGAATTCCATCCCCCTATCTTTTTACATAACACGGTGAGATTTTCAAGAGAAACACAGGGCTAAATGATTACAACATCGGCATCAAAATCCATGGTAGCACTATTGGTAACTTGAGATATCCAGATGACACAACCCTGATTGAAGAAGCTAAAGAAGATCTGGAAGAATATATCAGAAACGTTAAAAAGGCAAGCAAAGAAATAGGGTTACTACTAAATTTCAAAAACGTCCAAAATTCACAACTTCGAAATAGATTATGAGTCCACTGAGGTAGTAAAGATACTCAATTTTCTTGGATATGCTTGGCAAGAAATCTAAGGCCAATTTGACAGGAATATTGAAAGACAAAAACATCACACTGAATACCAAGATAAGAACAACTAAAACACTAATATTTTCTGCTCTCACGTATGGAAGTGAAACAAGGATGATAAGGAAGACGGAAATGAAAAGTACTAAAATCTTTTAACTTTGCGTACCCAGAAGACTACTAAGGGTGCCCTGGACATCTAGAAAAATAATGAATGGGTACTAGCCCATATATAATCAGATAGATCACTATTGTACACCATCAAAAAGTACAATTGAACCCCAATGGTCACATAAACAGAACAGACAACAGTTATAATGAATAATACAAGAAAAAATCAAAAGCAAAAAAGGTAGGAGAAGACTTGAATAAAATGTCCTTTGACAATATCGGGGTCACTTCCAACGAGAAATGTTTACCAACTAAAACTATGACACCAAAAACAGAACAGAATGGATACAGCAAGTTCATGATATCACCAGGGGTTGAATGAACTGAAAGACAACAACAACAACGACGACGACAACAACAACAACAACAACAACAACAACAACGACAAAAGAACATTCCTGCGACCATGGATGTTGGGACAACAACCTGTCAAGATAGTGTTTTCAACAGTATTAAACACGAAATAGAGGCTGTTTCCAAATAATCTCTGTTTGAAGCTGTGACTTAAAAATCACCTAAGATTTAGAACCAATCTTTTAAGTAAGTAAATAATACAAAGTGCTCGAGATCACCTCGCACCAGAGGACTGCAGCCAAATTTTACCATGTACATGGTAACTGTTTCACCATTATGGAACAGAAGGTTGATTACCTTATTACGCTAAATTAGACCGCGATCTAAACAAGCAGCATTAAATTAAATCTCTTTGATTTAAGCCTACTTTTTTCAAAAAATGCATATTGGCTGTCATTAATTAAACCCCGTCCAAAAGAATAAAATAAAAGTGAATTGAAAGAGAAACAGGAGCCTTAAAAGTGACTTTTAGAAACAGAATGTGAACTCACTCCAAAGTTTATTAGATAACAGTCCATTGCTTTCTTACCATCACGCCTTTTTTGCTGGCATCGAGTAGTCCAGCAAATCAAAATCCAGATTTTATAATTTCTTGAAAAAGTCCCTAACTTTGTTCAATGTTTAAAAATGGAGGGGATTCAGCCTGTACAACCGTAAATCCACTTTTACAGCAGTAATGATAATAATAATAATAATAATAATAATAATAATAATAACAGCGTAGACTGAAAGTGCCCAGACCAGCAAGTCGCCTGGCAATCCTCAGGGAGCAGCGCCCCTGCCCTAGCCGAGCTGGGTAAACCTGGCGGGGACAGTGGGAAAAGTTGAACTTGCCTTAATTGGCCGGCTTAACTCAGTACTGCCTGGTACTGTTGGAAAGGGACATTGACTCCCCTGACCTGTGTAGTCAAATTGCCCTGATAATTACACCAGGCACTGACTATTACTGTCAGCAAGTGGCGTAGCGCCGTAAGACGTATGACCTCTGATCTTAATTGATTGGTGGGGTGCACGAACTAGTTTTGCCTGGTAATTTTGAATGGGCTAGATGAAACATACCCGCTCAAACCGCAGACTTGCCAGTCAGTTGCCTGACCTTAACCGGTTGTGCATGTCCCGAAAGGACTGACACATCACGCATTTCTATATAACGGGCGGGAGTTGTAGGGGAGCATCATATCNCTCCCCTGACCTGTGTAGTCAAATTGCCCTGATAATTACACCAGGCACTGACTATTACTGTCAGCAAGTGGCGTAGCGCCGTAAGACGTATGACCTCTGATCTTAATTGATTGGTGGGGTGCACGAACTAGTTTTGCCTGGTAATTTTGAATGGGCTAGATGAAACATACCCGCTCAAACCGCAGACTTGCCAGTCAGTTGCCTGACCTTAACCGGTTGTGCATGTCCCGAAAGGACTGACACATCACGCATTTCTATATAACGGGCGGGAGTAGTAGGGGAGCATCATATCTAGGTGTTGTGAGCGTGGATCTCTTGTTCTAAAGGGCTGAGTACCGAGTTCTTACTTTGTTACTTAGTCCTACGGTCTTGGGGAAGCCTCGCTATGGAGACCGTTTTAAGCAGAATGGGTCAACTAAACTTGGAAACCTAAGCAGGCCCCACCTGCAAGGTGATGTGCTGCTTTACCCTTATCGGGCTGGGGGTCGGATGGGTTTCCTGGGGTTTCTACCCCTGAGTATCCCGTGGGCTCGTATTGCTCCACCATTCAATAATAATAATAATAATAACAATAATAGTAATAATAATTCTCGTCTTCCGGTTTTCTTTATTCTTCCATTTGTTGTTAAATCGTGTGGTTGTAACAAATATGTGAGACTTTTAGGTACTTTTTCCACAGGAATTTTCGCTTCTTCTGTCCTCTCGCTGATTTGTTTAGTACCTTGTCCTGTAAAGGCATCCTAAATGAGGAGTAATTTTTGTGCAGCAACAAGTTTCAACTCCTTAACTTTCTTAATATATGGTTCCAGCACATCTCTCCTCATCACTCCAGTGAGATTGTTATAGGAACACAAAACGTTACCACCTTTCCTAGACGGGGATGGCAGGCATCTTTCAGTCGTTCTTACATGAATAATTTAAAAAGGCAAAATGCAACCGCTTAGAGTTTCCACAGCAGCCAGTTGTACGCTTCGTTTATCATTTCTGAAAGCAGTTGTAACATGCTTGTAACCCTCTTCATTCACTGTTATCTTGCTAGCCACCACGAACTTAGATGGAGTCTGATTCAGATTTAGAATCAATTCATCTGGAATGTACTCAACAACAATGTTTGAAATGTTGTGTAGATATTTGATGCGTATTTCCTCCCACAAGGAAAGAGTAATCACAGGTGTAGAGGTTGTTCTGGTCCAACGAGGCATATTTATTCCTTTATACAGAGAATGTGCCCATGGCTTGTTAACATTAAAATAAAGATACCGGTCATACCTTTCAACATCAGATCACACTAGCCTAGCTAGTAAACCATGCACAACATGAATATTAGTGAAAGCACCAGCTGTCTCCAAATTTGCTATCATCTGCCTTAAAGTTCCATCTAGCTCAGAGTTCAGGAGAGGCCTTCCCCGTTTCACCCAAATTGTAATCTTGGGTTGTCCTCCTTTTTCTCGTAATTGAGACTTGTATCTACTAGTCCAATGTCTCACACAACTTTTGTCTGGTTTAGGAAATATATTTGTTGAAATTAGCAATCGCAGGTCGATAACCATGCATTAAAGTATAACAAACAACTCTAATTTTATCTTCTTCCTTATACCCTAATAATGCTAGACAGTCACAACTGTGAACAAGAAATCGATTCAATTAATCTGCGACCAACAACTTATTCAAATTTTTAAAACATTGGAAAGACAAGAACTCTAATGTGGCCTAAATAAGTCACATAACCAAAAGAGAATTAAGATAAAGCCATGAACTCGTTGGTACTAAAATTTAATGATATTGTTATAATACGTGTGGTTTTACCATAATACGATTATACTAAAACCATACGTCACTTGAACGTCGGAGGGTCGGAACACTGAGGAGTTTCTCATTTAACAGGAAAACGTGTCAATGACAAACCATCTGCCGTATCACAACACCTCACAACCTGTAAAACGTGAGAATCCACCCCTAGGCTATTTCTCCATTACGGCTTCTTCTCCCTCAAATTTTGAACTTGAATTAAAGGGGAGTTTATTGATCCACCGTGACAAACCTAATTTATTTTTTAGTTAGTAATGATTGTTTAATGAGGAAAAAGGTTTATTGTTTTTGGGTTATTCTGACTGGTCGTTTTATTACTTTAACATTGTAGCTTTGTTTACATTCTTGAATAAATATGTGTCAACCGTTGTGTAATCTCAGTTCTAGTTAACGGTCAAAGTACAACGAAATTGTCAAAAGAGATTTGATTATCATTGGAGTTAATACAATATAACATTGGAAATCACCCATTGTTTTCAATTTAAATCTGCTGTTCGGGATTATCATGTCTGCTGTAACACAGTCCACAGGATTTCATTCATCGAGAAAAAGCTAGAATTTGCAAGGGAATATAATAACAAAAATAAGAAGTTTTCTGTTTCTGTAAAATGTACGTTGACGGAAAGATTGCTTGTGTGATGGTGGGTCGTCCCCTTCGTGAAACATCGAGATATATCTGGTATAGTTAGCAGAAGGGATTATTTCAGAAAGTGAGCGATTCCAAACCTAGAAGATAACCGCTGGTACAAGGGGGCTTGGAAATTCTTGTAGAAATGACGGTGATCTGGAACAATGCCAGAAACATAGAAAGTTTGCGAAAATTGATAGAAAGTGTATGCTTTCCCGAATACAAAGACGATAGCAAAGGAACATTGTAAGTGTCAGGGCTGTGGGAAAAAAGATGAAAGCGATGACGATAGTGAAAATGATGATATGTAATATTTGTAATTTTCTACATACAAGTTGAGCAAATATTCGAGCATGCATGCTTATTTTTCTTTTGTTTCATGTGTTCCCGCAGTTTTTCTATCACATAACTTCAAAAGCAAGACAAAATTAAGCCGCATTATTTTAAGCCGCTACATTAATTAAGCTGCCTTAAATTAAGCCTATATCTTCAAATGCAGCTTATTATAGTCGCTGTCTAATTTAGAGTATTAAGGTAATTTTGCTCTCAAAGCATTGCAGGCTATATCTAATTAAATTCTTTTGAATAAAGTTTTGATTTCATTGAGGTATCCTACTGACTGTGGTTTCTATTATTTTAGTGTTTAACGTCCTATTCAATGCCTTCCCTAACAAGGCAATTTTTAAAATATTAGGGATAAAGCAGATATTATTTAGGTCATACGATTTAGAACACTTTTTAAACTTTCTGAAATGGGATTTCCTATGTGAATTTTCAAACATGAAAAAAATTGGGATTGCTATCTGCGCTACTTTCCAGGCTCCTGAAATGCGAATACATTATTGAAACTCTTGCAAGCACCTCTTAAGCTGTATCTTACGTAAAAATCCAGAATTAAAAACGAAGCTTTATTTTCAGTACTTCCTAGATATTAAAACTCCCATTGAATGATGTTAAAAATATTTTTGAGATGTGGTTATTGATGTCCTTTTCTCTTTTTTACCATCTCAAGCAGGGTGTATCTTTAAAAAATACAATTTTCAGTGAAAATGATGCCATAATTGTTATATTTGAGTGGAAAACTACTTCTAACCAAATTTCAGCCTAATTAAATTTTGGGTACTTGAATGCTTAAATGCCAATGTTGATCAAATTCTGCATGAAGCTCAAGACATGTAATTCTGACCTATGTTGACAAAAATTAAAAGTTCTTTAACTTTTGGACCGTTTGAACTATAAAGCTGAAATTTTCCGGAATAATTTTCTCCCAGAATAGTTCATATGATAAAAACAAAATCTGAGAACCCATCCATGGGGGCTTTCAAATTAGAATGGTTAAAATAAAACAAAATTCAGAATGGTAAGGAAGATATCTAAGCTCAGTAGAGCATATATATCACACTGTCATAACGGATTAGACAGGTTTTCCCTGACAGCGGTTGACATTCTTAACCTCAAGGTTTACGTAAAGGACCAACTCCACTCAAACACAAGCACAAAACTATACACACAGCATGTAAAAACAGTAAACATACATACTTCAACAGAATACTATGGCTAAAGTACTTTAGTATTTCCTTATTGCCATAATTATTGATTGGGTAAGGTGTAAATACCATGTGAAAATAATATTGTATTATTTAAATCTTCTTCTTGAATATCCGATGTGGCATGGAAATCGTGGCATGGAATAACCCAGGTGCCCGTTGATAAGTCAGTTTGGTTCCCAATGCATTGTCAGTGCTTTAAAGATTAAACTCGGCATATTTCCTAAACAATAGACGAAGTGAACCACGGCCTAGTGAATGCATTATTGAAGCGTTACTGATATACAGAATGTTTTTTTCTGTACAGACCTTGAACTTGACGGATATCCACAATTACATTTAATCCTGAAGAACGATTACAACAACTTTTCCAAGTTGGACTGTTTATACTTTGAGCTTAGTGTCTTCAATATGTAAGTAGCGTACAATATATGTATTGCATGGATCATATTGATTCAACCAATATCGTTTTCCTGGTAGGAAACATGACGATAGGTTACGATTGCAAAATTACGCTTTGTATCAACAAATAGTATAGAAAAATTCATAATGGTAGGAAAAAGTCATTCCATGTCAAATCAACAGACCAAGATAGCCACCATTTCATATTTTACTACTTTGGACACACTATGTGCAGAGCGATGTGGAAAAATCCCTCTTCGAAATTTGACATCATCCTTAGTAGATTGTCAGATAGAGAAAAATGAATTTTTGCAAACTTTAACGACGACAATCATTGTTTTAATTGGCAAACTACCCAAGCCATAATTTATGTCTTTGCAGTTTATCAAAAAGATGCCAAGGATGAACTGAAATTTGACTAACAACATTAGATATCTCTAAGTGCCGGTCTGCATCCGTCTCTTTTTTTCCAACCACCAAATATCACACTTTATTTCATAGATATTGTCCTCAGATACCCTTGTTGCATTTTTGTTGTGATCTGATAGTTGATTAAAATGATGGAAACTTGTCTGAAATACCTCGATGACGACAATGACAACTGATACAGGAAATTAAAGCTCGTTACAGAGTACATCATACAAATCACAAGACACGACAAAGTTTGGTTCTCTAAAAACCTCCCTAGAATAAATATTATATAACTATCAGTGAACTCGAGGGATGAAGAGAAGGTACAAAACAGACACTCAGTGACTTTTTTCAATAAGAAATAAGAGGATTGATAACATTGCTCAGTTGAAGGGGTAAGAAAAAAAGCGCTAAGTACCTTTACAACAACACCCTTATAACCTGTAACGAGTACTAACTTGACCATTACCACTCTGCTACTCTTGCCTAGCCGCTACAGTAGTAACATGAAAACTACTGGTTGTGAGATCATTTCAGAAATATGACAATTTAGTATATGCAATTTAGCTTAGTCAATACTGTCACAGAAAATAAAAAAAGTGAGGAGTAGAACTTTCTTAAAAGTGTATTCAAAAATCAGTATTTTTACATATACAAAACATAACAATCACAGCAAATTACAAATATAATATCATGCGTAACATAAATACCATCGAGTTTGATTCTACCCTTATTGTTCAAAACCTCGAATAAAGTAACAACCGCAATAGTTAACAAAATAATCAATTCTTACCTCTTCCATTATTCAGTGCATTTTCGAAAAGTAAACGACAACAAATATAACCATAAATAACAGTATCGTGCCTTTGCAAGGTCAGTTTTGACGTATCATATCCATTGCTGAAAGAAAATAGTTACAAACAGTAACCATATAATCTAAAATTGTAAATTTCATTGAATAATATTTAGCAAAGAAAAAAACTAGGCATAAGCCTTTAGATGGTAGAAAATTCTTGTCTGGTTGAGTTTTTGGAGGTCGCTGCTATGCATCTGCCCGCTACTAACCATCAAAATACTATCAAATCAAAATAGAAGGAATTAGTTATTGCAGTTTTACAGGGCAGAATATCAAGCTTGTAACAAAATTGAATTACGAAAGTAACTGAATTAGTTCTTAGTATTATATATTATCTTTAAAATCGGGGAAGTTGACAACAGAATAAATGACGGTGGATGATGCTTCCCTTTTTCACTTCTACAAAGTCTGAGGATCTCTGGGGAATTTGATTTGAAATCCTCCAAAGAAGCACTTCCAGTAATTCTCAGTTACTTTGCTCTTTGAAATAATCATTTGTGCATTAGTAATATAGTAATGAGGGTTACCTTAAAACTCATAATCTTTGTCCCGCTATATAGCACCTTATGAGAGGAAGAATGACTGAATGTGTATCCAAATTGTTAAGTACTAGCCCAACTAAGATTATTGACTAATACCCATTTCACATGAGATTCGCTCTTAACAAGGCCAGATGGAGAATTAGAACCTAGCCGTCTACAAAAGTTTTAAGGTCTTTGAAGAAAACTAGATTAAAAATTGAATCCGAGTCTTTCTCCAGGATGACACTGAATAGATTATTTACATGGCAAACGGAAAAGAAGAAAGCCTGGTTAAAAGTTAAGACGTGACAAAATACTCTGACAAGTGACTGGACGAAAAGCCCATTGGAAGTCCCCTGTTTTAGGTTAGGTCCTAAAAGGATGGGAATCTTTATTGATTCATTCCTTTATGTATAGCGAAAATCTGCAATAAATTTATCCATTTGCTCAGGCACATTTTCAAACGTACTTTTCAGTGATGCCAAGCAAGCCAGCATACTGATGTATTGACTATGGTTTATTTGCCACATAATTTCTTTTGTATGAATCATAGTTATACAAAAAATACTTCACTTTAAAATAAGTATCGAGCGAATGTCATCTAAAATTCTGCAATTCTAATAATTTTCATTTTAAAAGGACACATTTTTATACTGAAGAGCTTTTTCTCCTAAAAAAAATTGACAAATAAAAAAATATATAAAAAATAAAGATTTCAAAAACTAGTAACATCTCTCTATCCAAAAGGCATTGGTACCAACTACATTAGTGATCATATTGTTCTGTAAAATGGTACATTTCGATACACATATTGTACATACAAACCCCATAATACAGAAAGTACTTGTTTACAGTTATTGTACTGAAAGAAACATGCTCCAGAGGAAAGGGTTTCTCATTAACTGCGAATGAAGCCCTAAGTCAATTCCAAACCTTCGCAAAGTCAAGAGATTATGACCGAACACCTGGTCGGTCCAGTTCACCAAATTTTGGAGATTCGGCACAGAAAGTTTATGTTTCAAATTTCAATTTGTATCGTTGGGAAAATCTGATTCAAAGTTGTATTAACTAGTCATTCATTCATGTTTTCCCGTGCATCTTGACAACGAATCCTTATGTAATCTTAAAATCCCTGATAGTTTAGGTTGTTTTCCTTTTGAAGATAATAGGGCAGATATTTGGCCATCAGCTGTCGCTAATAAAACATCAGTTAAACATTTGTTTTGATTCCCTGAAGTACAAACAAAACACTCTTTAAAACCAGTTTAGGATATGTACTGTCTGAGTAGCATGCCAGAAAATATGTGAACATATTTACCATATTGTGTTGTGAGTAGAGCGTTTGCGGGGCCTTTCACCGTTACTAAATGATGTGGTGGACAAATTAAAAAATATATCTCTACTTGTTGATCGTCATTGGTAAAATAAGCAACCATTTTATTACAATAATGATACCAAACCAACAAAAAATGAAATGAAGAAAAAGAACTTGAACTAAACATTCTGAGGCCATAAAGATGTAAACATGCAATTTTTTGGTAAAAAGCGACACTGCGAAAGGACCGCAACCAAAATTTTTTGTTAACATCTCAAACAATGAAAAACCTTTTACAAAGAAACCCTGCAGCTATTAACAGGAGATCTGGGAGCGGGATGGTAAAAAGAAAATTCCCCATCAAATTCAACAGCAAAGCTCTTTCGTTTGAACTGGACACCAATAGATCTAGTGTAAATAGTAATAGGAGATTGCTCAAAAAATTATTTTTGTCAAGTCTTGCCTGTTCATGTATGCAAATTAATCATTGTCAAAAAAAGTTTATTAGGCAAAAAACATGAATCTGTTGAGATTTAGGGAGAACCTAGTTTCTTTTCTGTTAGAAATGACAAATACATGGGGATTTCGGTGTTAAAAATTCTAGGTGACGGTAATTATGTGTCTGACAAAGTTATCAAGATATATTACACTAACCTAAAGTTAGTCTCCTCATTGATTTGCGATTTGTGACCTGATTTTATTCGTTGTAAAATTAGAGAATAAAAAAGGTCAATGCATTGTGTTCCTTTTGTAAATAATAACACTTTATGAATGTCATCATATTCAACTAAACCGTTATAGTATGAAAGAGCGATCTCAATAGAACGTCGTTAACTTTTAGTCTTTTGTGATTTGCTGTTTATATTATAATAAAAATTTCGGCGATATAGGATCATTATAACATCATGAGTCGTCAGAATTTTGTGGTTGCATTTCAAGAGCTACTTTTCCCATCGTCAGGCCTCCAGAAGTGAGTTAATATGGCTTTTTCATATTTTCACAGTGCGGACCTAAGTGTTGACTGAGATCAAGTTGTCGCGAGGAGTGGTGCGATATATAACTTATGTTTGTTGTGTTTTTCTCTAGTGGTAAAAGCCACATTTCGGAATGAGTGTGATACACACTGTTGATGTGATTGGTGTGCTGTGGGTAATGGATTGTTTTTTTTAATTTTTGTTTTTCTTTTATTGGTTTCTTAGCATTATATCCAATGGTTAAGAGAAACTTCTATCGCTTTATCTTCCTTTCTGAGATCATCTGAGTTTCAAATGTTATGTCTTTCTCTTCTAAAGAACGTGTTACGACCCGAAACTGGATGGTGTGATGCATTATTGTAGTATTAGTCAGTGTGAGTTGGTTTCCTGTAAATGGTAACAAAAATAGTGCAATCTGCTTGTCCCTTTAATGGGCACCAGGATAGGCTAGCTCTCTTCCTTTTTTTTCCTCCATGGTGAATATGATATTTAAGTCCAGGCTGTTGATGTGCTCAAAAAGGCTTGCAGGTGATCGCCTTTGATGGTTGCTATTGTCAACATGTATAATACTGTAGCTTCAATTGCTTGCATGATAGCTCAGCAATCACAGAGGATCTAGACGCTCCCATGGCTACACCACTAGTTTTGGTGTATATGTCATTGTTAAAGATAGGGCATGTCTTGGTAAGAAGTGTTCGTAGTAGTAGATTATGGATGTCTCAAGGGTTTAGTGCACTACTTCATAACAATGAATCATCATGTTCAAGCTAATTTTTACCAATCTGTAAGTGGGTGACCAATGGTGGATACATTGGGGGGGGGGGGCGACCACTTTTCAATAATTTCAAAAAACAGTAAAACTATAGGTTTAAATTATATTTTAATTTGTTCCTTCATACAGCCGTGGTCAATGGATTATCAAAAAATGCATATGTTAAGAGAACTACACAACTACCACAGTAATATGAACAGTTTATTAATGATATTATCTACTCCGCTAAAATGCCATCAAATCAAGTTTTAAGTTAACTAACTGCAAGCATATTTTCAAATTAAATTGAAGGGCACTACTCTTTTCTTTTAATAAGCCAATTGGTCTAGCGATCTATCCAAACCTAGGGATTAAAAGGTTTTTGTACATGGGCATTACCATTAAATCATTTGCCATTGAAATATCTAAGATTTTGAAGAGTGTTCGACACTTTGAAAGGTTGTTGCAAATTGCTGTAAAAATTAATATTCACTTCAATATTTACTTCTTTTCCAGCTTGTACACAAAACGCTACTCGTTCACACTCATATTTTAGCAATCCGATATAGAAGGTAAGAAAATCTTCAAATCATGTGCACCAATTGGCACATAAGCTAAAGGTGTAAGTATGGTCCTTTTGAGAATTTAGTTCATCATGAGCTACCAAAGCTACGACATATTCCTAGTTAGCCTGTTAAGCTCTTCAAGGATCAAAGGTGTCACACATTCCTTAAGGGCTTCGCAAAACTGGATATGGGAAACAGGTTATTCTGCTATTTTTATTCAAATATGGGTGGGATGCTTGAAAGTAATTGGTATTACAGTAGAAGGGCAGAATGACTCAACAGCATCAGGAACATCGTGAATAATACTATATGTTAGAAGCTGTCGCACTGCCATCATTTTAGTTACAATTACTATCCATTTGATGTCACTTTCATGTATTGCCTTAACCAATCCATTCATAATGACCAAAAAACGATGCAGGAAGCAAAGCGAATTATGAGCCTACAAGGTAACATTTTTAAGTAGAGATCAGAAGGCATTTCATTGGTTTCAGTTGGATGCTGCAATCCTTTAAAGACTCAAACCTGGAGGTCAATCGAACTTCTCTCAAAGAAACTTCAATAAGCAATTCGTTTGGGAATGCTTCCTTTTGACATTCTTCAAGGATTTCTTTTTTTTGTAACAATGAAAATATCATAACATTCACTACACCTCTCCAGTATATCCTATCGATCATAGCTGTTAGAAGGCCTTCCTTGGCGATGGCAGTGTCCCTGCAAATGATGTCTGGATAGGTGAGCTTCCGAGACCCCTTCAGTGATGATGGGTGCCTCCAAAAGAAAAACGACACAAGTTCATCTGAGGCACGTGCACAGTGTCCAGCAAACAGGATGCGTCTCCTTTGGACTAAGGTTGATATCCTAGGTAGGTCATCGTATATCATTTCAAGAGTTGGATGTTTTTACCATGAAATATTTAATACTCTTCTGAGGAGACGGGTTTACCATCCATTTAGGCGGCGGAGTTGTTTAGCAGAAAGTGTCCATGCTTCAGATCCGTGGGGAAAAATGGGTTCGATTATTACCCGAAAAATTCTGGTTTTAATCTTACGGTTGAGCTGGGATTTCCAGAACTTATCCATTACGTTACATGCAGTCTATACTATGCCCTTCCTGGTATTAAAATCTTTTTCAGAGTTTATTATGTGTGATCCTAGATACTTGTAGTCTTCGACACATTTGAGAATGTTATTTGTAAGAGTGTACATTTTGATGTTGTTGCGAATGTTACTTGAAATACACACTGTTTTGGTTTCATTCAGATAGAGCCCTGCACAGTTTGCTGCTGATTCAAGGGCAGAAAACAATGCCTGGGCAATAAGGTTGTCGGACAAAAGTGCAATGTCGTCAGCAAAATCAGCATCGGTGATATGAAGAGCAGGATAACGTGAGCTTCATCTGGACTGGCACATGAGAGTATTTTCTTTCATTGTATCCACGGAAATCCGCATGATGTAATCGATTAGAATGATGAAGAAGAATGGTGCAAGTGTATCGCCTTGGAAAATACCAGATTGTCAAAAGGCTCTCTTTTACAATCCGGTGTCAGGACAGTGGAGCGTGTGCTTGAATACAGGACTTTAATAGCTTCAACGATTTCTGTTGAAATGCCATGAAGCCCTAAGATTTCGAACATTGTCTCGTGGTTAAGTCAGTCAAAAAAAGCCTTGCTAAAGTCAATAAAAATGAGAGCTGCAGTTTTATCTCAAAAAGCGATTTCTTCAATTATTCTACTTAGTGTGACAATTTGTCTAAGAGTAGAATGACCTGAGCGGAAACCAGTTTGGTTTTTGCGTAGAAAAGGCCCTATTTTTGGACAAAGACGATTCAAGAGTAGTTTTTATATATTTTTGCAGTAATAGGAAGCAATGAAATACCACGATAATTGGTTGGTTAGGTCAAATCACCTTTTGGGGGAATGAGCATGATTTGTGAACGTAACCAGATGCTTGGGCAAACATGATTGGCAAATGCAAAACTACATAAACCGAGAAGCAATTGGTGAACAATAGGGTCTTTCAACAAGATGGTCGGATCTTCTCCGGACCAAGAGCTTTGTTCTTTGTACTCTTCAGAACAAAAATTAGTGAATTAGAGAATCTGAAACGAAAGTTATCAGCAGTACTAAAACCTACAGACAAGTCTAATTGGACTGTTAACCTGTCTAGTCGAACACTGTCATCAACAGAGAAATCCCTTCTTATGAAAGGTTTGAACTTTTCTGTTACCCCCAAAGTCACCCCTGCAGAAGAGATTGTCTCGATAGTAGAAACAGCAGTAAAAGACCTTCCCAAAAGTAAAGCAGACACAATTAGAGCAAAGACAGCCTCACCCTTCAATCTTCCAAGGTACCCATTGACAACATCACGAAAAAGGAACGTTGTGCCATCAAAACCCTAAAGAATGATAATTCGATCTCCATCCTACCGGCTGACAAAGGGCGTGCAACTGTCATCCTCAACAAAACTGAATACATCCAGAAGTGCCAGGAGCATCTCAACATATACCATGGTTAAGCACAGCCCAATGAACTCAGTCAAGACCAAAGTCAGCAAAGCACTAATTACGTTACAGAAAAACCATCTCTTTAATAACTGCCTCTATCACAGATTAAAACCCAAAGACTCGGCTTTTCCACGGTTCTATGGATTACCAAAAGTACATAAACCTAATGCTCCAATACGTCCAATCGTCGCTTACTCTAGAAGTTCGCTTCGTTCACTTTCACGTTACATAGTTCACCTTCTGCGCCCCTACACAAAGATGAATCCACACCACTGTAACAACAGCACTGCTTTTGCCGCCTTCATTACACACCAAAGAATCCAAGAAGATAAAACCATGGTCTCCTTTGATGTCACATCATTAGAAACAAGCAATCCCTTACAAATTGTAGAGGTCCTTCTTGAACATGATGATTCACTGCCATCAAGAACCACACTGAAACCTTCAGATATCCTGGACCTACTACGAGCACTTCTCACCAACACATGCTTCCTCTTCAACAATGACATCTACACATTCTTGATGTCTTCTCGCATAGAAGGCCATGACTCTGCCTTATTCATTTACAGGTACACTTTACTGTGTAATCGCAGGTCATGTAGTGCTGCTTCGTTCTGTCATGCAATGTATTAAGAATATTATTTTTTCGCATCAGCAAATTAATAAATTTCATTTATTTGTCAGCATTTGGTTATTCACTTGTTTCATCACGACCACGGAAAGCCATTCCTTGGGAACATAGGTGAGATTTCAGTGTATTTCTGAAGTGTTACGACCTCCCTGATAAATCATCTACATTCCGTTGAATACACAGAAAAGGGCACTGCCCTATTATGCGATAAATGTAAGGGCATGGTCATAAAAAAAATTTGACCCTCCTCCCATAAAAATTGCAGTATCCGCCGCTCGTATCATCGATCGGAATTCTTGAGTATCATGATGTGACACCAAAGGAGACCATGACTTTATTTGGCTAGACACTCTGTTGTGCAAATAAGGCTGCAAAATCAGTACTATTGTTGAAGTGGTGTGGCTTTGTCTTTGTGTATGGACATAGCAGGTCAGCTATGCAACCTTAAAGTCAAGGAAGAAAACTCTCAAAGTAAGCTATAATTAGGATTAGTAGAAAATTTGACTTATATACTTTTGGAAATCTAT
Organism: Morbakka virulenta; assembly: GCA_003991215.1. Classification (NCBI taxonomy): domain Eukaryota; kingdom Metazoa; phylum Cnidaria; class Cubozoa; order Carybdeida; family Carukiidae; genus Morbakka; species Morbakka virulenta. Next base: position 59,215 of record RDPX01000629.1, on the reverse strand, counting down.
AGAAACATGGTAAATTCAATTTCAGGTTTTCAATCTCTAGTAAAGGTAAGTATCAAATAGAAGTTAAAACAGCATTAACATCTTCCCAAATGTGAAGTAAACAGTCTGAGTAAACCAGTTGCATATGCTTGCAAGAGAAGCGCTCACAGTTGTCTGGGGGAAAATTTTACTTATGCCTTATTGGACAGACTTCGTCTTTTCTCGTTATAAGCCTCTTCACTTCATCTAATACTGCAATGGTAAACTACTAAAAAACAATTCAAAAAGGGTATGGATATAGTGTACAGATATCACTTCATATTTGAAACCATCATTATAACCATGGATGAAAGTGCAACAAGTGTAGAAGAATTATTATCAATACACAATATTCAATGCAGTTGTTGTATCTTCCTTCTACGAATTTTCTGGTAAGTATGACAACAAAATAAAATGATAAAGTATGTAATTGTTTGTCATAGCAATTGTCTCAAATACTGTTGCCAAGACAAGTCCTTTACATCTTTTTATATTTTAAGCTCATCTAACTATAAAAAAGAATGTATGTAAGGCATGTCCAATACAAATCCACAAGTCTTTCCTGGAAGCATTGGGAGCCCGAAGCCTGGGAAAAGGGAGCAAGCGTGGGTATCAGGCTAACAACCCGATCCTATGAAAAAGAGCTATTCATAGAAACCAACACCAGGACACTGAGAAGATAATGGCTGTCAGTATATCTCTGCGGGGAGTTGGCAACTAGTTAATTGATTAATTGATTGAAAGCCAGTTAGCTAATGCATAAATGCGTAAAGACCCAGCTTCTATACTAAAGCTTGAAATAATGGTACATCTTATTGCAGTAGTTTTGGTAACATTAAAAAAGCCACTATCTGTTATCTTATTTCTGTACTGATTTTGTTTTAATGTTGTTTTAATAGCAAACACGCTTGCTCCACTACTCTTCATAATAGCATTGGATTAGGTCTTGCGCTTTTCCGTTGACATCTATAAGGATTTAGGTTTTACTTTTTATAAGACCAGGAGCAGAAGATATCCATCTTTTAAGATAACTGACGAAGATTACGCTGATGACTTGGCGCTATTTGCATATAAAATTCATAACGCTGAAATAATTTTTCAATCGTTAGAGCAAGTTGCTTCTATCATCGGACTCCGTGTAAGTGCGAAAAAGACGGAACTGATGAACTTTAACCAAGCAGGCGCTGCAACTACAATCAAAAATATTCTGCTTAAAGAAGTGAATAATTTTACTTACCTTGGAAGCGAGAACGCTTCAACAACTAAGGATATTGATATCTCCATCGCAAAAGCTTGGAAAGCAGTTGATAAATTGACACGTATTTGGAAATCGACCTTACCTAACAACCTTAAAAGGAACTTCTTCCGAGTCGTGGTCGAGCCAGTTTTACTTTATGGATCGACTACTTGGACGCTTCTCAAAGATCAAATGAAAAAGGTTGATGGTAGCTGCACTAGTATGTCGAGGGTGATTCTCAATAAATCTTGGACTGAGCATCCGACATTAGCAAAATTGTATGGAAACATACCGGCAGTTAGTGACACCATAATGGAAGGACGAATGAAATTTGCTGGACATTTCTACCGTAGCAAAGACGAATTAATCTCATCCCTGCTACTTTAGAAGCCAACGCATGGTCATACGTCTAGAGGAAGACCTTGCAAAACATTTGTGGATTTGTTATGTGAAGACACTGGACTAAGTGCTACAGAACTGCAAACAGCAATGTTGGATAGGGACATATGGAGACAACAAATCAGAGTGGCCCGGGCGATTCAACCGATCCGGTAAGGCAATAACAAACTGTCACAGAGCTTATGGCAATGGTAGTAAGGCACTTTAGGTAAGTAGAAGTGGTAAGTCAAGTTTGTCAGTAACGTCAAGATACACTAGATACAGATACACTAGTTATGTTAAGGTGTCTGTTTCCAATCCTGGAGATCTTATGCCTTAATTCTGTTTTCCTTATCTCTTTTACCACAGTCTGGTATATTGCCATTTGATTTATTAATATATTATGGAATTTTTTAACTTTCAGTGGAGCTGAAGGTGAGAAATATGTAGTCTGTAACTCTGATGTGTCCCAATAGCTGAAAGAGAAGTTCTGCTGTTCCTCTGCCCTTACAGGATTGTACAAGAAATGCTATCTTTCTCGAGTAGCCCGATAATGGAGCAGATGGTGTTTACACCATAAAGGAATAGCTGCCATAATTCAGTTCATTCATGTATGTTATACATGCACCTTAACATGTTTGATATTCTACCGTAATTATGTCACATGAGGTAGGACGCTTGAATAAATTACTTAGTTCTCAGTCAGCCATTAAGATATGACATGTTGAAACATAACATGTTTGTCACACGTGGGATCAGAACAATATAATAAGGCCAATCCAGGTATCCTGCAGCAAGGAGGATTCACAGAAAATAAACAAATTTGGATGTGCTAAGGTCACTGTAGTTAAAACTGTCAGAAACCAGTTACACCAAATGGTAAAGAAACTCATGCAATGTCACAACGGTGAATCTGTTAAACATTTCCACAATGAAAAATTGCTTTAGTTGGTTATCAGGTAGGAGAAGGATATGACAGATAGGAGGTAGATGTGACATTAATGATCTTCCTAAATAAAAGCTGAACCAAAGGCACAAAAAGCTTGCATTTGAACCAGTGTTGGCTTACCAATTCCTAAAAATTTAACCCTATTCTGGTTGTGAATTTGAAGGAATGTGATGACACTTACAATGATGGGTTCTTCATCTTTTCGAAATGACCAGTCACATGTTTAATTAAATCAAAAGAAATATAGATTGTGGATTCATACTTTAATTTTCCGGGAAAATTCCCAGGAATAGTGGTGACAAATTTATCAATGTTATCTTAAAGGAGCTAGAAACCTGCAATTAGAATTTTTATTCAAGCAAGTACCCTGCATAATGATTCAGGTGTGTTCTAAAAGTGCAAAGATTTAAAATTCTGATGGTAAACTTGACATTGGACCAAAGCCATTAGAAAGTGCTTGTAACAAAAACAACATCTTCCTCCCTAAAACTCATCTCCAAAACTAATCAACCAACACCAAAGAAAATTAAAATCCACTCATTTTACTCTCTATTTAAAAAAACAACACAGCAGAGTAAATGACAATCTTGAATCAAGCCGTCTGATTAAGTGATGGAGAATTTGAATTAGAGGACGCTGAGCTGCAGTTGATTTGTTGCATTTGTAGATCTTCAACTGTATTTCTGAAGACATCATGATGGGCAGCGTGACAGGAAAGAAATTGGGTCATGCTAAGGTGCTAGGTCAGTGCAATGAAATCAAATTTTCTTAACACTGATTAAGCACATACACTACAACAGTAAAAATATCAAACTGGGGATTTTCAACATCCCAGATCCATAAAAGGGTCACACTCATCATTGCTAGAGTAGGGTAAATCCGTAAGCTCTTGGTAGGACGAGTGATTTCCGTGGCCAAATTCAGCGCTGAATCCAAAAATGAACGTATTTTTCTCCTTCATGTATGCTTTCGGTCAGAAAAATGCATTTTTTCAAAATGGCGACCGGAAATGACCAGAAAACCAACAAAATGAACCCTCGAGTAAACATGCCCACTTTCGATATATCTATCTATATCGAGTAAACATGCCCACTTTCGATATATCTATTCGTGTGTTTTTTCATGAAAACAATCCATTTTTGTAGGTATTTTGGTCGTATCTCCCTCTACTGATGCGTTGTGGGAAAAACTTTTTTTCCCCAAATACAGAAAATAAAGTTTTTGTAAAATAACCGGAAACGTGACTTCATTCGCACAGTAGTACCTACGCGACTTCTCACACGCGTAAGTGTCAACAAAAGCCATTGTCTTTATCCTCTGCCTTCAAAGTAGAATTTCATTTTCATTGCCATGGATGATAATACATCAACCACAACGATGAGGAGTGCTGCAATAAGTCGTGAACTAAATGGTTTGATTTACAAAGAGCAGTGTGAATTTCTCGTGAAATCGGAGTTACCAGCTGGTGCTCATTTGATCGGATGTATGTTATTCTTGTGTGCAGTTCGCACGGGCAAGAAGACAGTTTCACAGGATGAAGCAAGTAGAATTGTTGCCAAAGAACTCTGTGATGACTGGATATCCAAAAATGTCTATCCAATGAACGAGAAAGAAGTGGCAAAGAAAATATAAGATGACTACGTTTTTTCAATACAATGATTAAACAACAGCGGAACATTAACTTCAAAAAGACAACCTCATGGTGCGAAAAAGCTGCCAGCTTCAATAGACGAAAGACAAGCATCACGTACGATATAAGAACATGTGATTCTGGGTATCAGAGAAAAATGGAGGATATACATGGAGTGAAAATGACCGCGCAGGACGAAAGTTTTTATGCTGACAATTGTAAAGGTGCATATGTTGCCACCTGTAACTTGTCTACTGTTTCCAAGAAATGGATGAAAAAGGCGCATTTCCAAACGGGAACAATCAGATGAGAAAAAACGTAAAGAGATGTCGGAAGGGGTGAAGAATGAGAATATATCACGAAAGCTTCAATACGATGAAGAAGTAAAGGATACTAGTACTAGTGATAGTGTTGACGATCCTGATTTTATTATTTTATCTGATGTCTGTCAAGTGCACGACAAACCTACCACCCGCTCAAAACCTCCAGCGGCTACTGTATCTTTACCACGGTCTGATTTCCCACAGATTCCCGTTCGGACGAGCCGCAAATGTTTAGATGAACGAATCGTTGGGTGCACTATACAGTGTTTAGCTGATCATCAAGTAAGTCGAGGCGATATCGCCGGTATTATAGTGAAAACTGCTAATAAAATTTTTGCACAACACTGCACTCTTCATTCGCTTTTGGACTATAATACTCCTGGAAATGAATTATTAGCTACACATGATGATGATTCCACAAGCAGTGAAGAATCATCGCCTTTGACTGTGAAACGTCGACGTTCAGCGGCTGATCTCAGTAATGTTTTCCCTTCCGCCAGAACCATAGACAAATATTTAGAGGATGCCTCTTTTCTGAATCTCAAGATGGCAGCGCAATACATCGTAGAGAAGAATGAGGATGACATTGTGACGATCGGTTTGGATGACACCACCAAAGTCGCTGGTCATCGATTATATGATGTAAAAGCTGATCATATTACAGTTTCTGGACCTGATAAACAACGGAAGACTCTGACAACGGGCTATCTCGAAAATGTGAGCCATGGTGGTGCCGAAGGAGCTGTTGCTTATGAATTCAAACTGAAGAGTTTAGCAGCTCTGGCTGAAACTACAGTGGAGAACATAAAATCCTCTATTGATTTTTGGATGTCTGATCGTGCTGGACACTGCGCGAGGGATATTGTCATTCCTATTGTAAAAGTTATTCAAAGACCTTTAGAAACATTGAGAGGACGCATTAGAAGCTCCGAAAATAATTACTACTTCCAAAAAAAGTTATTTTTGGCGGCCATTTTTAAAAATGGCGACTTTTCTGACCGAAATCATGCTCCAATGTAAATTTTCTCACCGGATTTGATCTCTACGGGAAAAGTGGCCTATGAAAACACTCGTCTTTTATTCGTTTTGCGAAAAAGTTACTAATTCACCCTACCCTAATGTCATTACACTATAGCCTCTTTTTCTCAAACTCATTGCCAGGCTTAATGTGCCAGTCCTGTTTGCAACTAAAGATAAGTGTGTGTGGAAAGTTACTAGGTTCATAAATCAAGTGTGTTTATGGGTATGGCGGACTAATATGCCCACTGCCTTGTGCTTTAGCTTTGATTAGTGTAAGGCAAGTTTTAGTGTTGTGATAAAATTTTTATCTCCCATGTGATTTATTCTCAGATTAGTGTAAGGCTGGTGGTTATGATGTCATGAAAAAAAATCAGAGTTGTCAATATTTATTATATGGGTTGGTGCCATTGAGCTTGCGAAAATTACCTTGTAAACAATTATTAAAGATTTTATGTTGTATCAAGGAAAGGTAATATGATGATTACCCTGAAGCCATGTCAAGTTGAAGGATGCACTGACTTTGCTAAAAATTGTATTAAACAATATGTTAAATGTTATATGGACTGGAAATATTGCCACTCAGTGTCTGGGTCACCAAGAGACTGGAAGTGGCAGAGATAAAAATATACAAATGGGCATGTGGACATACATTACCAGATCATGTGAGGAATGATAATGTTAGAAAGAGGATGGATATTGAGAAGATCACTGAGAGATGCTGAAGAGTAAGATGGAGATGATTCAGGCATGCTAAAAAGCAGAAAGAGAACTATGTCTGGCAGAGAATAATGGTGGTAGTATCATCTGGTAGGAGAAGAATAGGACACCCAAGCTGAGATGGATGGAATGCATCTGGAAGGTCATGATGGGAGTTGGGGCAGGTGAGGATGATGGCTCAAAAATCTTTGAGGAGATTGACTGTGGCAGCGACCCCATACTGAAAGTGGGGTAAAGATAGAAGAAGGAAGAATATGTTAAACTAGGATTTGGCACTTTTAGTTTTAGCACCATGAAAGGCCAATTTGTCAAAACTGTCGAAACACTCACTTAATAAATATTGATATACGTTATGTACTGGAAACTTCTTGGAAATGCAGATTTGCTTGAAATATAACTGGAAAGAATTGCCACTATATGGTTTTTTGGAATGGTAAAGAGTTGGGGCGTGAAAGTGAAGGAATTTTATTAAAGAAAAGTTGCATTGATTCTGTTACATTGGTATCCAAAGTGAAACTTTGTATTATAATGTAGAAAATGCTAATTGAAAAGGCCTTCCTTATTCCCATATGCATCTATGCCCTACAGGTAGGACTTAATAATAACAATGATACATTCAATGAAAAACTGCTCCCTTGCATCACATCTGTAGACAATTCTGAAAACTGCAAAATTACAAGTGACTTCAACAGACATGATGGTGATGAAAGTGTACCCTTTGCTACATACCACAGTGGAGAAGGCTATGGCACAAGAAATCCTGAAGGCCTGAGGATCTCAGACATATACAACATGACTGACTAATCAGTTAATAATACTTTCTTTGATTAAAATTAAAACAAATTGATCGCATTATCTTCTGCTAATGACAAATCTATGATTGAGAACATTCCTGTTAAGAAAATACTCTTAACACACATTTGTGACATAAAAGTCATTTCCAATGAATAATGTATTACACAACGAAAGTTACTTGTTATTGACATAACAGTATTTGAATGCACTCCCAAACCTTGTATCATAACACCTTGAAGAAAGTTATGAAAACTTAGGGAATCAATTTTTCATACAGAATAAAAGATTTTTATTAAAGATAAAGGTGCTTCTTTAACCAAGAGTCATTGGGTGTAAATGGTGCCTCAAACAATCCAAAACCCTGTATTTCAAATGATGTAGAACAAGTTAAAGATTGGCTCATGGTGGTAGTGTTTGGTATAATATAGTGACTCAGCAAAACTGGCAAGTCCTAGTGCCATGTTGTTTATGATTACTAAGCAAAATATCTATGATGTAATTACTAAATGTAGGATATGTAAAGTTGTATAAATACCTGTAATTTCCAGTGCAATAGTCAATCGGTGATTTGGAGTAGTATGAATAAGCCTCTAAACTAATTCTTGTGTTATCATTTATGGTCATCTGGTTCAGTCACTGGATTTGTTTGCACTATTGGTTACAGTGTTTTCCAGAATAAAACATTTGGCATGCAGAAACCATGCAGTGTTACAATCAAACTCATGGTGGTTCCAATAAAAATAAACAATAAAAAATGGATTGCAATAAAATTTTCAAATGACCAAAAGTGATTAAAGTTGATAACACTGATATTAGTTGTGACAAAAGTGTCAAATATAAGTATAAAATCAAGCATTTGAAATAAAATACTTTGAACTGGGAAAGCCCAATAAGAGAAGGTCCAAACTGTTAAATTTGACAAGGATGAAAGTTTGTTATTCATTGAGCTCTACGTGGAAGGTTCTGAAATAAATAACATCAAAGCTATGTTGCCTGTTGCAAAATTGAAAATTAAAAACATAAAACATGTGACTTATTTGTAATGTTCATAGAAATGATTAAATCTGGAGGAAATGTAATGTTGTAGTCCCAACAGGCTTTACCAACTTGATCATTTAAAAAGAACAAATGCTCAGTGACAGCAACCACTTCAAAATAATAAACTGATTTAAAGGTTAAGGGTGATGAAATAATGTTGGAGCTAATAAGATATAAAATTGGAACACACAATACAGGTAATAGTGCTTATTGTTGAAACCATTATGGGACAGTAGGTTGAAACTGACAGCAAGCAATTTTGGCTTATCTTTGGTTGCAGAAAAACTGATGTGATCTTTATCTCCAGACAACTCTTAAAGTGAAGAGATAAGGATGGATCTCAATCATCCCACATTTAGAGTACAGAGTCTGAACCTTGTCATCACTTCTTTCGGTTGATGTAGTAGCTTGATACAAAATTCTGTAAATATCACTGACTTACTGCACATACTTTTTAGTATGTTAGTTTAATGTTAGAAAAAAAATCAATTATTCCAATTAGAAATTTTAGAGATATCCAGTAATTTGCATAACATTGGGTGAATTTTTATGGCAAAGTGCACCATCAATCTTGCATTGGAAATTATAGATTGCAGATTTATAACACTAAAATGAAGTAATCTTAAACAAACAAAAAAAATACTTGCTACTGTTGGATCCATAAATTGGATCTGAATAATGTATTGAGAAAATTAAAAACAACTACACTGAAAGGTTATCTTTACATCTATTATTTTCTATTCAAATGTGAAAGTGTTATGCATTATCATTTTACATGAAAGTTTTGCAAGTAAGGGGTAATCTAGTTTTTCCATTGCTACATTTGAACAAACTTATTTTAATCAAATGATTATAATATAAAAATCTTCAAAAATAATACTGCTGGGAGTAAATCAAAAGTAATTATATTTATTGACTTTAACTGAACATTTCTAATTTAGATCTATCCATAAATATTAATATTGTGTTCCAAATGTACCCCATGCCAGTGGCATACCATTCTATAAAGAGTAATTACAAAAAAACAAGCAAATTTCTGACCTGGTATTTAGTTCCTCTCTCTTTCCTTTTTCAATACTTTTTATATAGATAGATGGATCAATGACTTTGGTTTTTGACAAAATAACTCATGACCATAGGCTCATACACAGAAACTTAAGCAAGTTCAATCTCATTAACACATTAAAGAACCAAGACCCATCAAGTGTGAGTTACTCTGTACCATCAGCCTGGTGAGCCACATTATTATAATACTGTTTAAATTTCTGCCACACAAAAACTGAAAATACATGTTACATCTCCATCCATCCATCCATCCATCCATCCATCCATCCATTGTTTATAGTCGGCCCTTTTCCAACTGTCATTGGGTTACTGACTTTCGACCAATCTTTGTTTTCCATCTTGTTCTATCCTTTGCATCTTCTTTTTTAAGGCCAATCTTTCCAATCTTTTCCCATCTTATCTCTCCATCTCATTGGTGGTTTTCCTCGTCCTCTTCTGCCTTCAACTTCAAACAACATTGCTGTCTTTACACCTTCATTGTCTTCTTTTCTCAATACATGCCCATACCATCTCAAACAGCCCTCTCTCACAACACCATCAATTCCATACTTTAATATAGTCAAACCCATCAAGTCTTTTTTACTTTTTCTTTCACCAAGTCTTTTTCCACACATCAATCTCAGCATTCCCTTTTCACATCTATTCAGTAATCTTTCTTCATCTACTTTCACAACCCATGTCTCTGCACCATAAACCATTACAGGCCTTACACACGTTGCATAGATATTCCCTTTCATTTTTAAT
>RDPX01000629.1:37603-49117 GCA_003991215.1 Morbakka virulenta | reverse complement strand
TAGCTGACTTCCTCCACATGCATTTAAATTGTCTCCAAGATAGCAAAACGAATCTACCTTTTCCAAGCCACAAAACACTTGCTCATCACCATCATCATCAGCCTGCTGCTCGCCTTTAAGACATCTCTTACACTTTAAACTTTCTGCCATTTTCCTTTCAAATCTCTTCACTCCATGACATCTTGCATGTATCCACTTCATACACCCTTGACAAACCACAGCATTTGCCCTTACTGTTTTTCCACATACATACATCACAAGGATACAATTTTGACTCTACAACTTTACCTCTTTCCTCCTCAGTCACCATCACTTTTGTCTTTTCCATATTCACCTTCAACCCTCCACTGCCAAATGCTTCCTTCCAGGCTCTAAATTGTTTTTCCAATTCATTCATGCTTTCAGCCATCAAAACCAGGTCATCAGCATAGAGCAACTCACATAACTCCTTTTCTGCAATTTTGAGTGAGGGCATCCAGAACAATTGTAAAAATGAATGGTGATAGCACTGAGCCTTGATGTACTCCAACTCTAACAGGAAACTCATCTGAGTATCCATTACCAATTTTCACCTTTGTCTTCACATCTTCATACATTTTCATAACTGCTCTCACCAACATCTCTGGTACTCTTTTCTTCCAGAGCGTCCATTCTATCACTTTTCTTGGAACTGTCAAATGTCAGATGTCAAAACATCTGTGAATTGCATTAAAACAGTGTGGTTTTATGAAAGACAATGGGGCTCAAAATGCAACCTTCATAATTTATATCAATATATGTAAGCTAAATGGGCAACAAAGATACAACAATATCTATACCTCTGTTTTTGACTGTACTAATGCTTTCAGGGATTGATGGGACAGCTACAAGAATCTAATACTGACTAAAAAGGTTTCAAAAACCTAAAAAGTCTGTACTGGGAGGAGACAGAGCTATATGGGTCAATTCAGGTATCACGTAATTTGTTAGCATCAAGAGAGAAATGGGGTAAGGTGGTGGGATATCATCAGACTTCTTCAACAGATGTAGGAGGAAATGCTGAAAAAGACAGAAGGCATGCATTTTTTTCTAGCTGTAGGGGGCCATCATAAAAATAACTTACATAATGCAAATGATCCCATACTTGTAGCAGGCTCTCAGGAAGACCTACAACCATTGTTTGGCAAGATGGATGATGCAAGTAGAGAGAAGGATCCATTAATGCAACCATTACAGACACAAAAACATAGTGCAAGGATATATCAAACAGGACTCCAAGCATCACCATGTAACATAACTGCCAAAGAACTACAAATAACAGGAACCAAGAATTTAGTTATCTAGACAGCATGATTACATCAGATGGAAAGATATTTTGAAAAATCAAAAGAAGGATTGGAGTAGCAAAATTGGAATTCATTGAAATGGTTGTATTACTTTAAATAGCATTTAAATGCACATATGTCTACTACACTGTTTTGTTTACTCAGCTCTACTCTATAGATATGTGAGCTGGCCTTTGTACAAAACTACAGAAGACAGAATGCAAACTGCTGAGTTTTGGTTCTTTCAAAAAAAATGCAAAGAATTGGAAGAACAGAAGGAACCACTAATGTGGAAAAGAAAAAGACTGCGTAAAAGAAAAAATTGAGTTAATAAGAAAAGCACAACTTGGTTTTCTTCACTATGTTATCTTGAAGAATAGTTTGGATCTTCTTGTCTTATCAGGAGAAATCAATCTAAGAAGAAGCAGGGGAAGACAAAGACTGACATTTCAAAATTATCTAATGAACTGTAAAGGGTTCAATACAATCACCTCATTACACTAAAATGGGAGCAGTAAAGTTCCATGATCGCCAAATTTTTAAAGACAAGTTACTTAGATCAATAGACAGATAGATAGACAGATAGATACATACATAGACAGATGATATATATGATATATATATATATATAGATACCAGTATTGAAGTAATTATTAGCTATTGACAGTGCTTAATAATATAAAAATATTAGAGCTATCATATGGTGAATGACATTTTGTTTGGCTGATGATTGTGAAAAATACGAAACTGATCTAAACTAAGCTTTGTTGATCTTTTTTGTGACACACCATAAAAAATAGATAGATAGATAGATAGATAGAGAGAGAGAGAGACAGATCAATATATATATATATATTCATGCAACATTTGTGCCCATATATATACTTAAATACATATAAACAGGATTGCTAAGAATTTTATAAACTAATGAGGGATTTTGTGAAATCCATATTTCCACTTCAATTTATTCATTAAATTTTTGTATGTACATCTGGAGTTTACAGGTGAAGTTTACACCTGAAAAGAAGAAAATGCCCATTTAAAATTTTTCTCCAGGCTTCATAATTCTAGAAATTACCCTTATTCCCTGTCACCTACACAATTAGTATGGACCGTTGTGGATTTTTGTCTCTAAGGAAATCTTATTTGATCCATTGCATTCTTGTATGTTATTTGTGGCATAATCTCCAGCATCTGCTTAACTTTTCTTCAAATAGGAATTAAATTTTCGTAATCCTCACAAACAAGGAGTGTGTAGTGAGCAGGTATATTGTCCTATTAATTTACCAGAATCCGGATAAACGATATAAAAATCGATCATTTGTAATGCCAAAATGAATAAATCATTTCTTTCATGGGCAGGAGTCTTTGCATGCAGTAGGGTATCGACGTTGCCGAACTTTAAGCCTTGTTCTATAAACGGGTAAAAAACTATGTATAACTTCAAGTCTTTTGAATTTCTGGAATTAAAACCAAATTCAAAAAAAAATCAACTGGGAACCTTTTCTCTGAGAAAAATAAAATGGGCTAAAATTCCTCTCTTCTTGACAGTCGTTGGTAAATTAATTTAAAAGATAAACAAAAGTAGATTTTATTACTCAATGCGGATCTGCATATTTCATAATTTGGTTGGCTGACTGCAGAGAAAAAAGCTGGTTGGGAGCATTGGTTTACTCGATATCTCGATGTCAAATAACGTTTTAATGTTTTACCACCTGGACTGCGGGCAGGCAAAGAAGTCTTCAGAGGTTATATTCTCAATATTAAATCAACTGACAATATTAAAGGAGCTCCGTTAAAGAATAAACTGTTTGTGAAAGAACATATTTCTTATTACTGTTCACAATGTGTGATACCTACTAGCAAGTTATGTTTCTAAGTGCTGTGACCTTGTAAAGTCAACCGTCAATTTAAGGCCTATATTTCATAATTAGAAAAACAATACATTCTATTTTCCCACTTTTCTGAATTAAGGGCTAGAATTTTGTTCTTCTTCAGGTCCTGTAACTCCTGGAAGAATCACGTTACGGCATGAAAGAGATCGAGAAAGTGTTCACTGCAGTGGCCACTTTTGTTGTACGTTATCCAAAAGAGTGATAAGACAGCAGGCCCAACATATTCTTAATAACCCCTTTTTTCGGCCACCAGCAACTTGGCTTCACTTAAAAGTGTTAGTCACAATCCTTTATTTAGCATCAATCAGCTGTAAAACATCAGCTTTAATGTCACAAAAAAGGCGAGTTGAGGTGTTGAGTTAAAAGAGATAGGCCTTGTCATTTAAGATTGCAGAATAAAATATGTGAACATGTTAAGCGCTAACAAAATAGCAAGGTTCGTGAAGACAAAATAAAATAAATCTTTTTAAAGGTATACAACCCTCTGTTCCATTTGTTGCTAAGTCATTGTCGTTATTTACCAACCTAGTTATTATTGCTATGGTAGGTTGTCATGCTTGATGATTTTTCACGTTTAGCTATGTTTCGTGAGGCCCTCCTTTCGGCATCAGGCAATGACGAGGAAAGGGCATATCGAAAGGCAGCTAAGCTTTTCAAAAAAGCACCAGTTCCAAATAATGAGGAACCATCACACCAATATGTGAACTAAACTAGACCAAAAAATGGAAATATTAAGTATATATATATATATATATATATATATATATATATATATATGTGTGTGTGTGNATGTTATCTTGAAGAATAGTTTGGATCTTCTTGTCTTATCAGGAGAAATCAATCTAAGAAGAAGCAGGGGAAGACAAAGACTGACATTTCAAAATTATCTAATGAACTGTAAAGGGTTCAATACAATCACCTCATTACACTAAAATGGGAGCAGTAAAGTTCCATGATCGCCAAATTTTTAAAGACAAGTTACTTAGATCAATAGACAGATAGATAGACAGATAGATACATACATAGACAGATGATATATATGATATATATATATATATAGATACCAGTATTGAAGTAATTATTAGCTATTGACAGTGCTTAATAATATAAAAATATTAGAGCTATCATATGGTGAATGACATTTTGTTTGGCTGATGATTGTGAAAAATACGAAACTGATCTAAACTAAGCTTTGTTGATCTTTTTTGTGACACACCATAAAAAATAGATAGATAGATAGATAGATAGATAGATAGATAGATAGATAGAGAGAGAGAGAGACAGATCAATATATATATATATATTCATGCAACATTTGTGCCCATATATATACTTAAATACATATAAACAGGATTGCTAAGAATTTTATAAACTAATGAGGGATTTTGTGAAATCCATATTTCCACTTCAATTTATTCATTAAATTTTTGTATGTACATCTGGAGTTTACAGGTGAAGTTTACACCTGAAAAGAAGAAAATGCCCATTTAAAATTTTTCTCCAGGCTTCATAATTCTAGAAATTACCCTTATTCCCTGTCACCTACACAATTAGTATGGACCGTTGTGGATTTTTGTCTCTAAGGAAATCTTATTTGATCCATTGCATTCTTGTATGTTATTTGTGGCATAATCTCCAGCATCTGCTTAACTTTTCTTCAAATAGGAATTAAATTTTCGTAATCCTCACAAACAAGGAGTGTGTAGTGAGCAGGTATATTGTCCTATTAATTTACCAGAATCCGGATAAACGATATAAAAATCGATCATTTGTAATGCCAAAATGAATAAATCATTTCTTTCATGGGCAGGAGTCTTTGCATGCAGTAGGGTATCGACGTTGCCGAACTTTAAGCCTTGTTCTATAAACGGGTAAAAAACTATGTATAACTTCAAGTCTTTTGAATTTCTGGAATTAAAACCAAATTCAAAAAAAAATCAACTGGGAACCTTTTCTCTGAGAAAAATAAAATGGGCTAAAATTCCTCTCTTCTTGACAGTCGTTGGTAAATTAATTTAAAAGATAAACAAAAGTAGATTTTATTACTCAATGCGGATCTGCATATTTCATAATTTGGTTGGCTGACTGCAGAGAAAAAAGCTGGTTGGGAGCATTGGTTTACTCGATATCTCGATGTCAAATAACGTTTTAATGTTTTACCACCTGGACTGCGGGCAGGCAAAGAAGTCTTCAGAGGTTATATTCTCAATATTAAATCAACTGACAATATTAAAGGAGCTCCGTTAAAGAATAAACTGTTTGTGAAAGAACATATTTCTTATTACTGTTCACAATGTGTGATACCTACTAGCAAGTTATGTTTCTAAGTGCTGTGACCTTGTAAAGTCAACCGTCAATTTAAGGCCTATATTTCATAATTAGAAAAACAATACATTCTATTTTCCCACTTTTCTGAATTAAGGGCTAGAATTTTGTTCTTCTTCAGGTCCTGTAACTCCTGGAAGAATCACGTTACGGCATGAAAGAGATCGAGAAAGTGTTCACTGCAGTGGCCACTTTTGTTGTACGTTATCCAAAAGAGTGATAAGACAGCAGGCCCAACATATTCTTAATAACCCCTTTTTTCGGCCACCAGCAACTTGGCTTCACTTAAAAGTGTTAGTCACAATCCTTTATTTAGCATCAATCAGCTGTAAAACATCAGCTTTAATGTCACAAAAAAGGCGAGTTGAGGTGTTGAGTTAAAAGAGATAGGCCTTGTCATTTAAGATTGCAGAATAAAATATGTGAACATGTTAAGCGCTAACAAAATAGCAAGGTTCGTGAAGACAAAATAAAATAAATCTTTTTAAAGGTATACAACCCTCTGTTCCATTTGTTGCTAAGTCATTGTCGTTATTTACCAACCTAGTTATTATTGCTATGGTAGGTTGTCATGCTTGATGATTTTTCACGTTTAGCTATGTTTCGTGAGGCCCTCCTTTCGGCATCAGGCAATGACGAGGAAAGGGCATATCGAAAGGCAGCTAAGCTTTTCAAAAAAGCACCAGTTCCAAATAATGAGGAACCATCACACCAATATGTGAACTAAACTAGACCAAAAAATGGAAATATTAAGTATATATATATATATATATATGTGTGTGTGTGTGTGTGTGAGCATATATATACATATGAACATATATATGTGAACATGTTTATACATGAAAAAAAAAAATATATATATATATATAATTTATATAACCGCTTAAGTTTTCATGCTGAAACACAATATAGTGAAGAACGAAGAAGCCAACTACATGCCCCAACAAAATAACTAATTATGAGTACAAACCATTAATAAGAGGCAAAGCGAGACCGGCCTTTTCACCCAACATTTTACAATACCCTGTCCTGGGGTAACAACAAAATTGCTATTGCAGCCAAAAGGATCTCGTAACTTTGGCGAGGACACGTTTTATTTTACCCGCCTCATCACACCAATGTATAATTATCAATATTCACGTTAATTACTCTGAGTTAAAACATAAAATATGGTGGTGATGTCTGAACAGAAATCACTATGTTTGTTAATCAACGACAGTGCAGATAATGTAGTTAACCAATGACTGCTATGTCTAAAAAATTTCCCTATAATGTGGGAATCACAAAAAAACAGAAAACAGGGTAGTAAACCGGAATCTAAAGATATGATATGCAGCAGTGGGAAGCCAATACAGAAATAGCACATGTAAAATTGCTATCTGTAAAAACTGTTTTCAAAAAGTCATTTAACAACTGTACCTTAAAGTCCATGTCAACAAACTGTTCATCACAGGAAACATCCGTTTGCCACCGTAAAACTGCGGGTGAAAAAAAACTTGTCGCAACGGACTACGAAATCTAATTCGTAAAGATATGAAGGAAATGAATTGTTTTCGCAACAGGTTTTAACATTTCAAAAAAGCAACAGTTCACCTTCTGTTTTTAGAGGGCGACAGCTAGAGCATATTTAGTTCTCCACTTAAATCGTCAGCAAAACAATCGGCAACAAGGGAAAGCGAGCTGCTTCGTTGGTCCTAATATTTGAAATAACCGCGTCTGACTTTATTAAATTATTCCCTTGAATTATTAAATAAATAAAAAATTGTTAAATTATTGGTTGCCAGCCCATTGAAACCTGCAACAAAATAACACCGCAACAACCGGCAGACCTCACCTTGCAAAACTGATTCTGAACTGTATTCTAATTGGGATTGGGGGCAGTCAAAATTTAAAGATAACAAGATTTTTCTGTTATTAAATAAATTTTAAACACCAATGAATTCAACGTTGTTATGGTCATAGTTTGCTAAAAGGGCATCTGTACAGAGAGCCCCTATGTTGCATTGTATATGTTTTAAATGGATTGTTTTTGTTTTTACCAGTGTTTTCCTCGCGACAATGACATGCCCTTTTTAAAGAAATTTTTTTGTTGTTTTGCTTCCCATTGTTTTCTGCCTATTCAGTAAACGTCAAAGCACAATAAAGGAAGAAAGTGTTCTTAAATAAGCCGACAGTTCATGGCTTCACACGATGGTTTCAAGTACCTTTCATCTGCACCAAGCCAACTAAATGTTTATACTAGCACGTCGATAACTATTTAATTAATTTCCATTTTATTCTTCTAGCAAAATTCACTTTTATTTGCCTCGAAATATGACACATGCTCTCGACTGAATGAATTAGGGAATAAAATGTACTTGAAAGAAAGAATGACTTACCCAAGCCAGCTCCAAGCTTACCACTACTTGGACATCTCCATACACATTGTTGCCTTCGTTCGTTTCAATATGGTCCAATATTCTTACTCCAAGGAGGGCAGTGAACCGACTTGTGGAAATGGAAATTGTCCCGACTTTGAAACATGACTTTCCTTTGCCTTTTCCAAGTATACCAACCGTAGTAATGTTTCTTTCTTCATGTTGACAATAAAGTTATTGCTTTGACCTATCAATAATTTGACACCGTACATTATGAAAACCCACTGCAAATACATTTGGTTTTTTTCCTCTAAACAACATTCGGCTGACTTGTAGTGTTACTACCAAACACTTATAAACAAGGACAAGAATCCTCATTTTCATTTTCTCCTGTTCATTAAAACATAACAGGCTTTAATTGTCTCAACCAGGTTATCGATCATTTTTTATTTCTTTAAATGCATCGAATCCAACTACCATGCTTATTTCCTACTTTGACATTAAAATGGCTCAAGACGATTTCTAAAGAGTTAGTTGCATTGCTTACTGGATTGTTCAAGATCATGTTTGAAATAACTCTTTCCTTCCTGAGCTCAATCTGAGGCCGGAGAAAAGACCTCCGCAGGGTGAAATCAAAAAGGGGGGTTCCTAATGTTACCAGCACAAGACCACAAATCTGTAATAAAGTCCATTCCGTAATAGATCAATTACTTAAAACTTCTATCTGTCTGATCCAGATTTTTCTGGTAATTTGGCTTCGCTGTTATCAATATGAAAGAAGAAAATTGCCTAATTTTGATATCGGTAATAATGCAGCCAAATTTGAATGACAGTTTCAATGGCTTTGTTCTTCAAATAATCAATTTATTTCATTAATTACTTTTTAGTTTACTATAGTTATTAAGAATGTACAACTAAATGAGGAAACCCCAGGGAGGTCATTGAACATATCACCCCCATAATAAGCAACAGGGATCCTGTTAATAAGGAAGGGGTAACGTAACAACTAGCTAAAATTGGATGAGAAAGATCCTCTAATCCAACCGATCTACCCGGCAGAAGCCATAAAGATTTTAGCAAGTATTGATATGCAATTTTCGACAAATGATCTGAATCAAATTATAAGTCATGGAATATCTAATATATGGAGAAAAAGTAGAACGGTGACAAAGTACAAAGAGTACGACAACACCTTGCTGTGAAATAACCACTTATTCATCATAGTCGTGGGCGAACCACGGGGGGGGGGGGATGCACAAGGAACCACCATTCATCTTGCTTTGTGTATATGACCTTGTGATATGTAACACCTCTGGAGGAGAGTTGGAAGTGGAAGTAGAACGAGTTACAGCCTGTTTGAAAGCCAGGTCTTAAAAGTAAATAGAACAAAGACAGAATATGTGCCACAAAATCTTAGCAACTTTAAAGGCGTTAAAGTACCTCAGTTCAATATTCAGGGCAAAAGGAGGAATGCACAAAAACGGAATGAAAGCTGGCTGCTACAAGTGGTGGCAAGTGTAGGGGATGTTGTGTTACGAGGGGGTTTCTGCTGCGTTGAAAGGCAGATTTAGCACGAAAGGTTTAATCGACTCTGAGGAAAAAATAGGTTACTAGGTCAGGTACCACAAAGACTAGTATGGTCAGATCGAACAACGGAAGGACAAAAAATGCCATGTGAACAATTAAGATTTATGGAATTAAGAAAAAAAACATTTTTTTTTCAAAATGGAAAAGAAAACTATTGTTTCTTTATGAAAACATTAAAGAGAAGGAAACGAGCTCGCATTTAGGGTTTGAGGTTTAAGTATCCAATTACAAAAATCCAATAACAAAAATCCAATTACATTGTAGGACTAGCGCCACGACTAATAGCATCAACCGAACTGGGATATACGGATAACTCGGATAATCTTCTTTCATAATCTTTGTCATCAATCATTAAACAGTGATGGGATTGCAGGTAGATAAAGTAACCACAGTTACATTTTTAGAGTAATGGCCATAACTTAGTGGAAAGTACAATGCAGCACCGCATACTTTTAAAAAAATCAGAAGTAAACGCATATAGATTTTCAACTTGATAAACGCAGTCTCTTAAACCTTTCCTTCTTTTACCCTTCCTCCTATTCACTTTCCTCTTCTTCTTTTCTTCTTATTTCCACTTTTTCTGTTGCTTTCGATTTGTTTTCCGTTAGTTTAAAATTTGGAAGGATATAACTCCTACTATAACTCCTGATTTCATTATTCGGACTTGTTTTAGGGTTTCGTCGTTCTCGCTAACCAATAAAGATAAATGGTAAAGAAAACTTAAATCTGTGTAAATTAGAAATGAAGAACTGAAAAATTTGATACAAAAAGAGGTGGTTCCTACCAAAAAACTGGTACTCCGTTCAATGTTTATGCTGGGGTTTTTTCTAAAAATAGCCAATATGCTGCTCTCTATTTGAACATGGGTGTTGCTGCCTGTTTTTTCATACGTAAATCCCCAATAGACTGTTGCTAACTTCCTTGCTAATTATGCGGGAACCATTCATTTCTGTAAAGACAGATCAAACCTGTACGCTGTTATGCTTCTAATAAAACCAAATTACAATTTAGTATAATTGATTAATTCGAGGTAGTTATATTTTATCCATTAGTCGGTCAATTAAAACTTTAATTTTGATCTCATTTCCTATTTCAAGCAAACTCTCAAACAAGCTCTCTCATTAGGAACATATAATCGCTTTCAGCATAGTGAAATAGAAAGCACTTCAGATGTTTCCTAGCTTTCCTTTTTTAACACAACTTATAATTTTTTTTAGCATTAATCATCTGTAAACCTTTCATTAAGATATTAGAGGTTAATTAAAAACTAAATGGTTTGTCGTGATGGGCTTGAAAACCAGAAGTGAAGTAATATTCAGGTTTTTTTAATCACCAGGGCTTTAGTGCTAAAATCTTGGGAAGGGTAAGGCAAAAGATAAAAAAACCCAGCATTTAACTACCTTTTTGTGACGTCATGCACAGTCTGCCTCCACTTTACTCTGTCTCGTACGTCGTCTTTCAGCAGAGAGAGATTTCTGCCCGTGACTTCACATACACCGTCCATCCATCTTTGTCTTGGTCGTCCTCTTGTCCTCTTTCCCTCAATTTTGGCCAGCATGAGGTCCTTTTCGAGACAACCATCTTTTCTCATCACATGCCCAACGTATCTTAGCCTTTGCTTTACTATTCACCCTTCTAAAGTTATTTTGGGTGCTATTCTGTCAATAACGGATTTGTTAGTTTCTCTTCTGGTCCACGGAATCTTTAGTACTCATCTCCAGCACCACAGTTCAAATGCATCTATCCGTTTTCTATCTTGATTCTTGATAGTCCAACTTTCACATCCGTACATAGCTATGGGGAATATCATAGTTTCAACAATCCTAATTTTTGTACTCTTTGATATGTCATTACTTTTGATAATTTTAGCCAAATTTGCCAAAGCCGCCCTCGCAATAGCTAGTCTCCTCCTGATTTCTTTACTTGATCCTCCTTCTTCAGTAATCAAACTTCCAAGAAAGTTGAAATCATTTACAACTTCTATCTTCTCTCCGTCTAACATGAAATCTTTCAGTCCATCTGTAGTCATCACTTTTGTCTTTTTAA
>RDPX01000629.1:21036-32911 GCA_003991215.1 Morbakka virulenta | reverse complement strand
ACCCGGCTTCAACAGGTGCTTCTCGCTAAGCCGAGAAGCTAGCAATTCAGCCAGTTTCTTTGATAAGCCAAGATCACGGACAAGATCATTTATTTTACTGTGATCAAAGCATTCCATTTGAGTTGATGAGGTCAAACTTGCAGCTGGTATGTCACTAAAGTCAGTATCATCAATGTCATTTTGATTCTCCGATAAATGTTTTATGTCTATGTCTTCACCTACATGTCTTGTACAGTTCACAGGAAGAAGAGAATTAAAAGATTTCTGGAGGGCATCATCACTAGGTAGCCCATGAAAAATTGGCTGTGGAAGCTCATTTGAATGTGGTATTGGTGGAATTGCTGATGGTACACTGGGGTAAACAATTTTATGCCTATTTTTGGCACTATATCCAAATGTCTTTACCACACAAAAATAGCAATCATTAACGTGATTTGTTGGCTCTCGCCAAACCATTAGCACTCCAAAATTAAGAGATCGTTTCCCTTCTATCCATTGACGTAATCTGGTAACACAGGAATTGCAAACTTTGTGTGGAGCCCAGCTTTTGTCCTGATCAGATAGTAGAACACCAAAGTATGCCAGATATGCCTTTTTAACGAAATCCGAGATTGGCTTTCTTTGAGATGGAAACGTGAATTGTCCACAAATATAACAGAAAGAATCTGGGTCGTTTTTGCAACTCCTTCGTCTGCTTGCCATATTCAATCTGCATCACAAATAAATCGCTGAATAATTTCAAGCAGCAAACTATTCGCAAATTGCTGAAGATCACTGACAAAGGAGTATTTGCATTCTGTTGCCAAAATAGCCTCTCAAGAACAAACTCTGTTGACAGCTGTCACACTAACACAATCGATCCATCTCTTCTCAGATCTCAAGTGGAAACAGGAAACCACAAAAAATGCAACTGAATGACTGACTGACTGACTAAAATTTCACCTTGTTGTAAATACTCAGCCAATTAGCGATAATAGGGAAAACTGCTTGCATACTATGTGAATGGCCCCATGAAAGTATTAACAAGGAACCAAAGAAATCCGGGGGTCAATTGTGATTCAATCAGAATATCAGCATCAAGTAGATGAAGAAGAATGTCAACAATCACAGTTTACCCCTCTTTATTGGTTTGAAAGGACATCCCATGACCAGAAGAAAGTTTTTCCCAATGATAAAGCAGAATTTTTTATGAAAACTAGGTGTAGCATGGGCAGAATATATATATATGCAAGGGCGTCCACACAGCTTGCTTCTCTGCCCTTCTTTTCCAATTGTCGTGATCTAGTACTGTCTGCAGGTCGATGGGTAAGTAGCCCTGACTCCACATACGGGTTCAGCTCAACCTCATCTGAGTGAACAAGAGGCGTTTTTGGAAAATGCTGGCAATCAATCGAATACTAAGAACTGAAACTACGCCTAAGCACTGAGCTACTGACTCTTTTCACACTTTATTGAGATCCTGTTTGTTTTTTGGGAAAAGACTGTGAGTGAAATACATTTTATACATAAACATTTGCTAACAACATCACCGAGAGCCATTTGCAAACGATAATGCATTTCCACGCAAAGAGGCTGAAGAAATTTAGCGTCGAAACTCTAAGCTGTCTAAAGAGAAATACTAGCACAACCACTAACAAAACCAATCCAGATTTTTTGCTGGTGTTCTTCAGTAAAAGGAGACCTAAAATGCTCATAAACAACAAAAGAAACTGATTCAGTTATCTAAGCCTCCAAGTCAATGAGTCCTAGAAAGAGGAAGCCAGGATCTCCAACACTAAAAAATACTTTAGTCACAGAAGAGCATCTTTCCCCTGATGTTGTTGACTCATCGATAAGAATTGCAATTTCTGTGTTTGTATTTTTGGCTTTTTTCCTGGCTACAGCTGGCTTTTTTTGGACCCCGGCTTTGATACACTACCGTTTGCTTCTATTAAATGGGAGTTGGGTTACCACTTAAAAGTGGATAGTAAAACGTAGCTCCCATCTTTTTCAAAAGTAAGGGAGCTTTTGCATGCATAAAGATTGAAAAAACACATCAGCCAGATTGATTGCTGTTTGGCACTGCAAGTTTCAAGACATTAATACTGTTTTTCACATCCCTCTAGCTTTTTTATACTACATTTTCCTTTTTTTGAAAACTTAATGTTGATCTAACTCAAAACTACTGCTCTTTCTGCTTTCATCTATTTGTGTGAATTTATGAAAGCCGAGAAAGCAGTTGTTTTAACTGTGTGACTTTACCAACTGTGATGTAACCAAGGTGTAATATTTGGTGTGGTGCTGTACTTGGGGTAAATTGCTCCAAGGTACCAAATGCAGGAATGGCTCTAACAAAGAGAAGCAAGACTTCAAAATGTTCATTGTTTTCTTTACGAAGGGAAAAATAAATTTAAAACTTTGATCAATGGCATACCTTGCTTCTAGGCTTAATTGAAACAATTTTTTACTGGGATCGGTGTGAACAAATAATGTGTAAAGCAACCGAGGAAGTGAACTTGTACAATAATTATTTCCAATGTTTTCCACAAAAGTGAGAACACAGGGTATAGAAATTTCAAAGGTTGTGGAAATGGTATTAAATAGATGGAAAGGATTTGTAATTGTAACAAAGTGAAAGATCTTAATGCACCGAACTATATTCGTATAAGTGCCTGTGGCTATCATGGCCCAACTGAATTATCGGCCTTTGTATTCAACCCGAACCTTATCTTACATTTGAGTGCGCCATTCTCTCCCAGATCCCTATTGTTGGACATTCAATCCAAATTACGTAAATAGGGCCAACTGCTAACATTTGCCTTATGATAAAATCGCCGTTGCAGTCTAAGTCATTACAACTCAGTACATAACTACACAAAGCACGGGCAAAAAAGACAACGCATTTTCTTCATAGCCGAAGCAATCAAAAATTAATATTTTATGGCACAAGATTATCATTTCTTTGATATGGGATGAGTGGAACTTACTGAATTAACCACCGTATGTTTTTACCATTGCATGAGAATTATCGTATGGGTATTAGTGGAATCAGATCAACTAACCTCTGATATAATTTTATTGTTTACAGTCTACTTCGTTTATTTTTGACATTGTTACTTAAAATGTCATTATACATTATTGTTTATCTTTTATTTCCTTCCTTACCTTAGTTTATGTAGGCACATCAATGATCATTTGAATGATATAGAATAGTGAATTTTAGTACAAATATCTAAAATACAGATCAATGATATATACCAGTGGTTTGCAGTATCATACTGTCTTGGTACCAACAAAATCCTATTACACTATGTTATCTGTTTCACACCAACTCAGTACGTTTGCAGCCATTGGTCATATAAAACATGCGACAAACAAGCTACAGAAAATAGATTAATGAGAAAATTGCTATTACACTAAGAAACAGAAGTTTATTTAAATTTTCAATACAGTTTATGGCTAGACACCACTTTTGCTGTTTTACGCCATGTGCACTGACTTAGTACCACTTGTTAACTTAGTAAAAATGACTGAATGTATTTCTGTAAAAAATATGGTAAAATATACCTTAAAATCTTTAAGAGATTTAGGTCTGATTCATTTTAACACACCAGGATACATATTTATATATATACATATATATATGTATGTATATATATAAATATGTATATAACTAAAGTTATGAAAATATTGTCATTTACACAGGTGATATTTTACAATAGAAAAGGCTATGATAAGATCGCTAGGGATCCAAATTTAGGTGAGCAACTTAACTAAAGAAATAAAAAATTGGGTATGTTTTATCTATTGACAAAGCCAAGCATTGAATTTGTTGGCTTATCTCTATTGAACACGACAGTAAATAGAAGGAAGACTTATCTAAGTCTTTAATTAGGCAGCAACAATCCCAAATTTTATTGTACCAAGGAATATTCAGAAAATAACTGTAAGGTTTTAGATATAAGTGACGCCGTGTACCCTATGAAAAGGTTAGGTTCTACTGTTCAGCACTAATCTTTGACATACACAAGATTTCGGTCTTTTTTTGAAGGAATCCACCGTAGGTATTACTATATCTAGAGACGTTATCATTATTAAATATTCCGTGAAATTTTTCTGAAAATAAATGGGAGAAGAGGTATGACAAATAGAAAAGATAAACTTCATGGAAGATATTAAAATATTGCCTTTTGAGTAAAATCAAGTAATATTTTAAGTAGTGTAAGATAGAAACAAAAAGAAAGACTTTCAACAGTATAAGTGCTATATAAGTGTAGAAATGAAAAAACAAGCTATTGATAGAGAAATTATTTAAGGTGTACAGCATAACAGATATGAAAAGTTTCTTTAACTGCTATAACTACTAATTTTAATATCTGCTTTTATAACTAACACATTTACTGCTTTACTTATTTCCATCACAACACCAAGTTGAATTACAAGTATTGTTATTTGAGTTCCTATGCCCCTTGCTAATACTATTCCCACAATTACATTGTTACGATTACCACCACTACTGTTACTAAGAAAACAATTACAAAAATTAACAATTTACTGAATCTATTTTTCATATTTTTAATTAATTTTAATGACTACAATGTAACGTAAATTGGGTAATCTATCATTTCGCCTATCATTGTTTGTCACTGCTACGAATGTTGCCCAAATTACTGCTCCTACTCCTGATGCTATCAATAATCTTTTTATTTCTACCAATACCCTTTATCCTACAACTAAATTACTATTAAAACCACCCAACGTTTTAATAGATGCCTTCCTCTTCTAAAATTTCTTACTAGTGGCATTGCAATGATTAGTTCTGCTAATAGGTATTTTTTTTGTTGTAATTAATGCTGCCATTACCAGGACTAAACCTTCTATTAGTAAGATTAAAATTATAATTTAATGCTATTTTTGGTTCCTTACCCCTCACTAATAACATAATTTTCCTGAATTTGGAAAAATACAAATATGACCTTTGATACGATATTGTAACGAAAGGACATAACATAGCAGTAGGGCACTCGTGGCTAAATTATTTTGAGAAAGATATGCTTACATTGGAATTGATATAGATGGTTTTTAAAAACTAAAGATTTAGTTACTAAAGTTAAAACTAAACTAATCAAAGATAAATGTTGGTGAAAAGTAACTAAAAAATAAATAATTCTTTTCTTTGGCCAATTGATGCATGATCAATATTCAACCAAATCAACTTAGAGACTGAAATGAGAGGTTTTTACAACCCAAAAAAACGTAACCTTTCCTCACACAAGGTAATGCATAAGTTACCTACAACAAAACGCTTCAAAACAATGCCACATTTGGCGAAACTTTGTAAGTTGATTTTGACTACTCAAGCAAGAACAACCTCAGTCGATTTCCTGGTAAAAAGATACGTAGTATTCCCCCCCACCCTCCCTCAAGCTTTTCCCATGAGAAAATTCTCAGTGAAAATTTTCACACCACACAAATTCCAATAGGCGCCAACCATTTAGAATGTACGTGGAAAATTTTAAATAATTCATGTGTCTATTGCTTAAGTGCCTTGACTTTTGTTAAACTTTGAACAGATGGTGGAAGGATTATCACATTTTAAGAACATTTTGTGCACTTGCTAAATGAATGACCCATTAGGTGATTATGTTACTTGGTTGTGTTTTGGTGCACTGAAAATATGCTATGCTATTTTTCAATATGAGTACCAGGGCGGCCATAGGGCTAAATCGGAAGGTCTGTAAGCTTGTGACCAAAGATAAAGGCCGACAATCCAAAAATCAATGTAATCAAGCAAGGAAAAAAGATCAGAATTAGTGACAGGTTGGTTTTCGAATTATTTGCAACCCTAAATTGAAGACAGGCTTTGCTATATTTCAATATCACCACCTAAACGGCTTCCAGGACCGAAAAAGTGGGTCATCTTAGCCCACTTTTAGAAAGAGAGACCTAAAATCGAAAATACGTTTAACAAATTTCTTCACAAATCTCTTAAATATTGGGAAAATCAAATCAAACTTGTCTAAAACAGAGAATAATCTGGACCAATTCTGCCGCATGAAGACCTACAATCGAAGAATGAACTTTGGCAGGTCACTTAGCTTGCGGCTTAGACCAAAAAGAGGGTAACGTGGATATGTTATTAAAACCAAAGGCCTACAGGGAAAAATAAATTTAAACATGGCAAAAGGCTACATTAATAAACGGATTAAACCATACAAATTGGTAAGCTTATGTTTGTTTTTACTGTACTTCGAAACCCCACGCTAAACATTTCCTTTTCTTTTATGATCACTAGGGCAACAGCTGGGGATGAAAAAAGGTCACGTAGGTTCACTAGCCATTATGAAAGATAAAGACTCAAAATGGAAGAATAAATTTAACCAGGCGACGTAGAAATACTAAATTTGGTTCCAGGATACTTTTCATGCATGTGAAAAAGAAGGTTGGGGGGGGGGGCACCTCCCAAAGAGAGAGAGAGAGACCTACAATCCAAAAATGAATTTAACAAAACTTATCATCTTCTTCTTCTTTTCCTTGCGGTCTTGTTCCATCACTAGGACGGGTCGGCCGCTCGACACTGTCTCCGCCACTTTTGGCGGTCTATGCAGTCCTCTGGCTTCGCTCCTACTTTCATCATGTCTTCCTTGATCACATCTCCCAATCTGAGCCTCTGCCTGCCTCTGCTCCTTCTCCCTTGAACTGGTGCTTGCCACACTTGTTTAATGGCACTCTCCTGATCCCTCCTCATCACATGTCCATACCACCTCAACCTTGCTTCCCTTGCCTTGTTNTTAATGGCACTCTCCTGATCCCTCCTCATCACATGTCCATACCACCTCAACCTTGCTTCCCTTGCCTTGTTGGAGATGTTTGCCACTCCGACAAACCTTCGGATGTCTGCGTTTGTCCGGTGCTCAAGGAGCGAGATACCAGCTATCCACCTCAACATTTTCATCTCTGCTACCTCCAGGGCCTTTTCTTCCGCCTCTCTCAGTGCAGCCGTCTCCAAACCATACAGCAACACAGGTCGTATGACTGCTGTATAGATCTTGATTTTCAACTTCAGGGGCATCTGTTTGTCACAGACAACCCCACTGACTTCCCTCCACTTCTCATGTGGCACCATAAATACTGGGACGACTGATATTGCTTTTGCTTTTAAGTGTTTATTTTGGGACAGTGATTCAATCCTACTTTAGGTATGAATAGCTAGGAATTCCATTACCTTCAGTTACACCCCTTTCGACAGTTCTCTTTGCAGATAATTGCCAAATGTTCAGTCCCAGTTAGCAAGGAGTAATCCCAAAGAAACAAAAGAAGCAAAAGAAAAGTCAAACTGTAATATCCAGCCTTAGTTTCGGAAAAATGTGTAAAAATCCGCTTTCTACGTCCTGACTGTAATGATCCGTACAACAAATACTTTCCGAGCCATCCAAAAAAAATAGACGAGGATATGAGCATGTAGCCTTGCAACATTAAGTTATTTAACACAACAGGATTATTTAGGTTGTTGTTGCATGACTGAATTTGCTATTCTTCGTAAAGCGAATCAGCTATCCCACAATTTCTATGAGATATAAATTTACGAAATCATTGAAAAGATCATCATTTTGTAAAGAGTAAGGGAAGCCTTTTCTGTCAAATTCGAAGTAAATCTGGAAAACAAACGGAGTCAATATTTTGTTAGATACTCCAGAACTGGTCTCTGAGATAAAAACAAGGATTTAAAGTTTTTTCCTATGTATTTTTATCGGGTAGTTTTATCAATTTCCAAGTTACAAGCAAAAATAAAGCTTCGTACATTGGCACATGTTTTCGTACGTTCATATCCCTAATACAACAAACCATGTCATGGTCCAGTGGTCTCAATAGTATCACATAAAATTTTTAATGGAAATCTATTGTAGGATGCAATCATGTCTATCTAAGTTTTATTTCAGCTAATATTCGAATGGCTTTAGTTATTAGGTATTTTAATCCAAAAGTGATGAAATTCAGTCTATATCGTTTCTCTGTTTGTTCAAAAACTTAATGCTTTTATCTCCTTAAGCATGCTATTCCAATTTCCTATTGTTTATTTTATGTGCTCCAAAAATGTTCATTACAGCTATTCGGAAGATATGCAGATAAAGTCAGATGTCAGCTTACGTAACATTAAGTTTTTGGATTTTTTTTCTCGAAAAATGTAAATACAGAAATTCTCTGACTTTTGATGTTATACATCACACTGTATCTTCTTTTTTCCTTAGAGTTAAATGTAAATAAACAGCTCCTTTTTCCTCTACTTCTGTTAATAAGCTTGAATCTGGTAGTTATTTATCTATTTATAAGAAATATACAACATATATAAATATTTACAGGATAGTCTCCTAAAATAGAATATATATATATATATATACTACATAAATATATATATATAAAATTTCTGCTTTCAAGAGAGTCCTGAGTTTGTAAAAATTTTTGGCATCGTTGTAATTGTTGGAAGTTAAGCGATTTCCTGAGACTGCAATAAAGTCTACCTTGTAACATTTGTTTTAAAACTGTGACATCTCATAAACTTTATTTAGTAACCTACACATATTTCAATTTGATAGTTCAACAGTGATTTGCCAAAATAAAAGTTGTTTTTTAACAATATCCTTCACAGGTCCTGGAAAAGCTTGGACATCACCAGCTACTAAAGCAAAATTAGTGGAAACATATTCCTTCGTAAATAAACCTGAGGTATTTTTGTTGTAATGTCAAACCCAACGATCAATATATGGCGCATAAACTCTGTTTGAATCCATTGAAAACCTCCAATGCTTATGAAGAGAAAGCATATCCATTCCCTTTGCCCCCTAATTTCTTTTATACCAAAATTTAAAATGGGCCTAAACAGTACAAGAAAGTTAATTACTTACACAATTTGTAATTTAATACTAATAATTACAACGGCTTTAACATAATGTTGCATACTAACTCATCCATTTTCACAAAAAAGAAACAGAGATAGTAAAACAAAGTTGCTCGTCATAACTGCCCAACAGGTGAATCTTGTGCTTTGCTTAAGCAGAAGAATTTTTGACTAGAATAGAGAGAGAACATAACTACTCATGCTCGCGTTAACATATGTAACAAGTAATAATGTAGACAACGTCACGGGTTTTTTGGATAGTTTAGGTTTTCTGCTTCGTTAATTTATAAGAACGACAATTACAGGACATAGAAAAAAATCTGGTTTGCATAAAGAACAATTTCTTCGTGCTTTCTAATATTATGGGAGTTGGCTGCTTCGAACAGAAAACCTGATCAAACAATGGTCTACACTAAGCTCAAACCCAGAGGGTTTAGATATTTTATAGACCATGTCTCTTTAATTTTAAACTGTCCTCGCTTAAAAGCATCCTTCAATTACAAGCGGTATGAAATGAAACCAGAAACAATAAGGGCAGTTTTTTCTTACCTCAAACATTAAATTCGACATGGAGTTATTTGCTTCAAGAAATCCAGTGAAGAACGAAATTTCCGTCCCTGATTGGCTAAAATACCCCAACTGAATCGGTTTGATAAAAGGATAAAATGTGCCTTAGTTGGCGGGAAAATCTACTCTTACGTAGCGGAAACGTGAACATTAAAAAAATTCTGCCGTTGCTAAATGAGGCTACTACGACTTGATTTTGCAATAGACATAAACTGAAAGCATCACCTCATTAAGACTGATCAATACGCCGTTGTGTCAATGATCCTTGCTATTACTACCTGAACCGCCAAATTCATCTTAATGTCGGGATGATCCAAGAGATACAGGCTTCCTTAACGTTTAAACCCTTACCTACGTTAATGTCATTAAAACAAGGTTATGAAATAAGAGGAGATCGCCAAAGATATGACTGACAAATCTTCGCAGAAGTGTCCAACCAGAGACCTTGATGTACCCTACTAATGATAATGATGGTGCTGTAAAATTGTTCAGTAATTCTTTTTGAAAACAGAATGTTTCCTCTCCACCTTTCACATCAACATCAACTACCTAACAGTTGAAATTTAAATATTTTAAGGTGGCAACAATTCAAGTGGGAATTCATGGAGCGTACGAATTTCACTTAGGGGGTAAGCAGCATACAATGGCCTGCACATACAAAGGTTTTTTTCAATCAACTCTTAAAAAATTATTGTGCTCATAACTATATAAATTATATATATTTGTAACATACTTTCTAGTAAAAAGGCTTATTTTTAGACAAAAACAAACCTTTTTACTTTGCAAACAACTCCAAATTTATAGTCAATGTCTTGAAGCTATTGAGGGCAGGAGACTATACATAAAAGCTAGCTAATGCCATTCCGTAATCGAGTCTCTTTTTTTCTAATGTGGTATGGATGCACACCAGCTTTCTTTTTCACAAAACCGTTTTTGAAGTACCTTCTAATATCCCTTGTTTACAGTTGAACCTCGATTATCCGAACACCGATTCTCCGAATTTTGGATTTTACCGAACAAGATCTTCCGGTCCGGGTAAATATTTACGTAAACGTGTGTTCTAATGTAAATACATGTACATGTATATCGAGTAAGGTGTCTTACGGATAATCAGTTATCTGAACAATCAATTTGCCGAACATATTGCTTCCCACTCCTCTTGTTCTGATAATCGATGTTCAACTGTAGATTGTTTTCAGTAGCTAGCATTGTGCTAGAACTACTGATACTTCAACATAACAAATGAATGAAGAAATAAATTAAGCTGATTTTAAAAATCAGCCACAGCTAAATCTGTTTCATTCAATCTGTAATATCTAATTTTTAACAGGATTTGAATATTTTCTCATTGACAAATATCATGTGTAACAACGATGCTCATTATAGTCTTTCAGGTTACTCACGTTAAATATATACAAACCAACGTTAAACATTAAATTTATATAGTCTTTCCAGCGTGCAATATAACCATAGAACCGAGCAAAAGGGTCTAAAGACAAAGCTCCCTTCTGTTGAACGGAACCATATAAAAAACCTAACCGAAATGGGCAACAACAAGAGTAATAGTTTTAATAACGAGAAACAGCATTTTGGGAATGCCATACAGTGCTCTTTTCGGAACACGTACCTTTGTTTTAAAGGAATTCATTTTTTAAAAGAATTTATTCATCCAAGTGCAGACTCTTGAATAAACCCACCCCAAATAAGCGAACAATGTGCTCCATGGAATAAATGCGGTGACTGTTGTGTTCAGCAACATGGTGAAAATAAAAATATTGACTTTTTTAAAACTGTAGTTGAAAAATTAAAGTACCGTCATTATTCGATTTACCGCATGTCACTCGAATAAGCGCACCTCTCGAATAAGCCCACCCTTTGGAGCCCATAAAAATTTAATAAGGGCACTTCCTCAATTAAGCGCACACACTTGGGCAGATTTCCTTTTCAACAACCCTTTTTCAAAGTAAAAAATTTAAGGTCAAGAGTAAAAGCAAAGAGTAAAACATCATGTGCGTAAATCACAATGTTCATATGTTTACAGATATCTTTGTATCTGTAAATTTCACTTTTGAACTTGATAAATGTCGACGTTGATATTTTAGACATTTAGACATTTAGTGCTCTGTAAGTTTACTTCGTACTATTTGTACTGATAAAAATATTTTTGACATTTAATGCTTTATAAGTTGACTGAATTTTCCAATAAGCACACTCCCTCAAATACGCGCACCCTTTAGAATCCCCAGAATTATTTAAGCACACGGTACGCTCAATCGAACTTACGGTAAGTGTAGTCGTTTGCCTGGAATAAAAGAGTTGGTTTTTAATTACGGGCAACACTTTACATTGTACTGCTTAAACCTCCCCATTTAAAAAATAACCAATCTGTTCCTCAGCTCATCTATTTTCATTCTTTGTCAGAAGTTGATCCAA
>RDPX01000629.1:13536-16036 GCA_003991215.1 Morbakka virulenta | reverse complement strand
AAAATAAAGTAATGATGATAATAATGATCAATGCCCTTTGGCATACATAACAACATGGCTCTTTGTGCTTATGTGTTGTTGTTTTTGTCACCAAACAGAGCAATAACAAATATCCAGTCTGAATTCAATGCTGCAATACCAGACTTAGTACTAGTATCAAGATATCTTTCCATGTATTGTCAGCTATCAGGCTAGGACTGGGGAGTGCTGTGAGTTGTTGTCATACAACAACAATCGCTTGAGCAATGTGCCTTTCCTCACTGGTTGTAGAGCGCCACTTGCAAGGTTGAAGTGATGTTGCTATTTTTAATTTGGTTTTCTATTTTATCTCACTCTTGTGGCTACAATACATGTGCCTGCATTCAACTTTACTTGCTTGTTGTTGGGCACTGAATATGGGTTTTTCACCCATCCATCACTACATGGTGTATAACCACTCGATAATAATAACAACAATGCAATGATATTTTGAAGACAGCAGTCTGTTTTGTAACGAGAATCCTTGGAATTAAGAAAAAAAACCAGCTAAGAAAAATGTGCCATGGTGGAAGAGACGTCTAAATTATCAGATCCAGAATTTACGTAAGGATTTATTCAAGTTGAAACAATTAAGAAAAAAAGGGATAGAAATGCCTACTGGAGAAAGAATGAAAGAAAAAGATCTTGATAATAGATACAAATATCTCAGTGTACTTGAAGCAGATAACATAAAAGACAATGCAATGAGAGAAGGAATAAGGACGGAATACCTTAGAAGGCTAAAAAAAATCTTAAAATCAAAGCTAAACAGTAAAAGCGGTATGAGTGCTATTAACGCTAGGGCAATATCCTTTATAAGATATAGCACGGGAATTATAGACTGGAGAGTTAATATCTTAAAAGAACTAGACAGGAAAACCCCCAAAATGCTGACAACCTGTAGTATGTTTCACAAGAAAGGGCATGCAGATCGTCTTTAAAAGATAAGGTCCAAAAGAGGTCTCATAAGTGTAGAAGACTGTGTAATGATGGAGGAAAAATGCTTCCATAAACACTTGCAAGAGAATAAGGAACCAATTTTGGTAGAGGTTAGGAAGGAGAAGATTATAGGTGAAGGGGCGAATAAAGTTACAATTCTAGAAAGTAGAAAAAACAACTTCTATTAAAAACAATTACACAGCGTCTTCCACACCAACACCAGTTTCAAAGACCAACGTAGTTGGGATTGGTTAAAAACTGGCGACCTGAAGAAGGCCACAAAAGGTACTCTGGTGGCAGCTGAAAGGCAAGCCATAAGAACCAAGTCAATCACACGTCATATTGACAAGGATGGTACTTCCCCTGTGTCGACTGTGTGGTGACCGTGAGGAGACAGTTGTCCACTTTGTATCAGAATGTAGAACTCTGGCTCAGGAACAGTATAAACACTGGTGGCACAATAAAATCGCACAAGTTCTACATTGGCAGACGTGTAAAGACCACAACATTGAACCTTCAAAAAATTGGTATGATCACCATCCAGAAGAAACTTTACAGAAGGCTTGCTTGTTGGGAACAGCAAGGACTCTGCAC
Source organism: Morbakka virulenta (assembly GCA_003991215.1). Taxonomy (NCBI): domain Eukaryota; kingdom Metazoa; phylum Cnidaria; class Cubozoa; order Carybdeida; family Carukiidae; genus Morbakka; species Morbakka virulenta. Next base: position 14,485 of record RDPX01000629.1, on the reverse strand, counting down.
TTTGCACTGAACATCTAAGGTTGTGAGTCGCACCTCGATGCTCAGTTAACATCTTCCGGTTTATAAACCCAGCTTCAAAACGAAATACTACTACTACTACTACTACTACTACTACTACTAATAATAATAATAATAATAATAATAATAATAATAATAATAATAATAAAAATAATAATTTTCGACGTGGGCGAATGAGGTTACCCTTTGCCACAACTACCTCCAGGTCACCGTTAGGCATGGTGTAGCACCTGTTAGCCTATTCCGAGGCCTTGAAATGCTGGGTTGACGTCCGGCGGAGTTGAGTCTATCCACGATCCGCGATGTGTTCGAAGTACCAGATGGTTAATGGCGCGGAATACTCAGCCCCTTGGCAGTAAGGTTAAAATGGACCACAAAATGAAATGAAAACAAGACGTAAAACATACCGCATTGTCCGTCGCGCAAGGGACGCGTCCCTCAGGGCGAGACCAGCCTGTGGTCGAAAAGAATACTACTAGGTCTAACTCTTCCCCAAATGAGAGTAAGCAAGGTCACCAGAACGAGGTTACCCTCACCTCTGGCCCTTCGGAACCACCATCAATTACGACTAGTGTCTCCCTTCAAAAGAAAAAACGAATAAAATGGAGCAGGGAAGAGAATGCTGAGGTAATATACTGCTTTTATTATGCACTTGAGAAACCAGAAACTAACAATACTGATGATACTTTCAGAATATGGTGCGAGAGAAATACTAATAATGATAAAATTGAAAATATGGATGCTAATAGACTAGCAAATCAGAGAAGGTACATTATGCGCGAAAAGAAGTTAACAGAAATCGAAGTCTCAAGTATCAAGGATAGAGTAAAATGTGATACGAGGGAACATTTAGATCAGGAAATAGAGCTAGAACGGGACGCTGAAAACCAGGTAGAAAACGTAATTGAGAATGTTAATGTGTTAGAAGAAG
>RDPX01000628.1:183158-195666 GCA_003991215.1 Morbakka virulenta | reverse complement strand
AACGAGAGCCCTTAGGAAGACATGTTTTAAACCGTAATACTTCATTTTGGTAAAATGCAGTACAAGTCGAATTAAGGAAGACTGTGAACAGTTATAAAGGTAAAGTCAGGTAACTTGCAAAAATAGATAATAGTAAGTGAGGTACAAATGTGAATTGGGCCGATAAGCAACATATCGCAAAATGCATCCGGTGCACAATGTAAACACCTAAGCGAATTAAGCATTTTCAACTGAGTGCTGTTCACCATTTTGCGATTGTAAGTTAAGTACAAAAACACTGTAATGTAAAATAAGTGAAAGAACGAAAAGGAGTAAAATAGTGAAATGAGAGCCCTAAGGAAGGTATAAGTTTTGAACCGTTATACTTCATTTTGGTAAAACAGCATAAAGGTAAAGTCAGGTAACTTGCAAAAATATATAATAGTAAGTTAGTTAGAAATGTGAATTGGGCCGACAACACTGTAAGCCAAAATGTGCGAAACAACGAAAAGAAGCGAATCAGTGAAGAGAGCACATGTGAAAAGAGAAGCAACTGTAAATTTACAATCGTAATACTTCATTTTAGCAAAACAGCAGTAGAAGACGAATTATGGAAGACTGTGAACAGTTCTAAAGGTAAAGTCATGTAACTTACAAAAATATATAATAGTAAGTTTGTTACAAATGTGAATTGGGACGATAAGGAACTTATCGCAAAATGCATCTGGCGCACAATGTGAATGACTAAGCAAATTATGCATTTTGCGGTAAGTGCTGTTTTCCACTTTGGGTTAGGAAGTTAAGTACAATAACACTATAAGGCAAAAGGAGCTACAATTAAACTAAAAGCAACAATTATAACAAAAATCAAGTAAATACCGAAAGCGGTAGGTGTTCTGGTGATTCAAAATTTTGCGAGATATGTGCAAGTTTGCCTCCAACGCCGGGGTGCTTATTTGGAGCATATTTTCGACAGAAGATGCCTTATAATGCAAATCAACCAGGATAATTGAAACATTGAGGTATGATTGTACAAGGACTGAAGTTTACGACCAACAGGCTTCTTGATATTTCATGGAAGTTGATAAGATTTAATAAATGTACCATAAACGACAAGTGGGTATGACGAGCTTGTCATCCTAGTTGTACTTAGTCTATGATAGAAGAGAAGTTAATTTGCAGCAATAAAAAATCATCTAAAGAAGCTGGCATACAGTACCATCGGTTTGGTTTATTAAAAAGTAATTAATGGAGCTCTCCACTCCATTTATTACATCCAGTTTAAACCATACGAATGATTTATTATCCAATTTGATCAACTGCTACGGTCAAGTAGCATAAAAACACTTCCATTCTGCAGATGTACGAGGTTAATGTTATAAAACTCTGCATTAGTATCCATTAGTGTATTTCATAAATAGAGAAGTCCCATATACTATTCAGTTTGTGTTTGCATAGTCCCTTGTTGACCATCATCTGGAACGCTGCCATTTCATTTTTTCCCCAGCCATTTAATTATACTCTTTCTATTTATCTGATTACATATTTAGTGTTCCCCATGAGGATATTGAATGACTAGGTGACTGAATAATGATAAAACCCAAAGAAAACAAAAAGGTCAAGAAAAAAGCATGGTCTAGTTTTTCTGAATTTTATTTCATACTGCTTGGGGTCCGTACTGGAAAGGTAAAACACCTTTTAGTCTCACTAGCTTATTGTCAAGCCACAGTGCAAGCAAAACCAAGGTACGCATGTCAAGGTTTATGAAGTCTTCTGAGTTTTTCTTTCTTGTTTTTGTTAAAGTGCTTCTTCCATGGTTTTCCTACTCCAAACGCTTCATGCATCTGGGGACTCCCTGCCCCTGTCGGTGTTTTCATGACCACACGTCTGTTTTGCTTTAAAGAAGTAAAAACATCATACAGATAACACAGCAATTTCGATTCATTAAAAATCATTTTTGGTTCAGCAATTCACTTCTTTTCTTACAATGGACCATATGATCTGCACATTGACTTAAAAAACTTTTATTCCGTATATAATTTTAATACTCTAACAAAATCATACTTAATTAACAAGACTTCGTTACTCATATATATAAAATCCTGAATACAATGCCATTCTTTTTTTTTGATTAACTTAAAATTTGCATTGTGAATAATAAAAATGCCCTTGCCTTTAGATCATGCTCTATACCAGTTCTCCATTCTACTTCCCCATTTGTGATCCTGTCAGTTTATGGCACCTTAAGCAGAGAAACCAAAGTTGAGGTGCAGTCTTAAATGGATACATTTCGGGAAATCTCTTACAAAATACTATGAAAAATAAACTTTGGACAAAAGAGTAAAATGGCTGGGGGCTACTTATTTATTTGTTTTAAAGTCATTTTCCCCAGTAACTGGGGCTAAGACGGTCCCTTCGCAGAGGCTTCGATTTGGCAGTGAGGGATTACTTGGCCGGATGCCCTTTCTGACACCAACCAATGGCATTTTCTTTTGTGAATTTCCAAAGTCGCCCGCTCGGGGAATCGAACCCGGAACCTCTCGCTTACGGTGGAGTTGCACTAATCATTAAGCCACAGATCCTGAAGTAATCAATCAGTTACTCACCCACAATTTTGTTAACTCTTCCCTGGTACATTCGGGACATAGTACCGACTTCTAGGGCTTATTGAATCGGTTAAGAACCTTAATGTAACCAGTAATGGCCACCCAAATTAAACAAGGATGCCTAATGAAATCGTACAGTCAAGTGTAAAAAACGGTAAGGGTGCAAGCATAGCAAATCTTTGGTAGGCCCCTTGTCGCCATTGGGAGTAGTATTAATCGACATTGAGGTCTACTTATACAGAACAGAGCCCAAGCAGACACTCGAAGCCTTGGGAAAGTACCAAAGAAAGGCCAAGATCGTCAAAAAGCAAAAAGTATTTTTGTAGCTCCTCTGGAATTAAGCTGAAACCAGTTCTACCTAGAATAAAAATTCATTTGAAGACAAATATCTTTTGGGAAAATTGAGCAATTTCTGACAAAGCGAGGTAGAAAGAAAGCCATTTCACCCAGCAGAAACATTGAAAACTTCAAATTGAAGATGCTAGCACAACAGTTCCCGTAAACAAGGAGCGGTATGTCGTGTTCATAAATATAGATTCTAATGAAATCTTTAAACGTCAAAAGATCAGCCTGACGAATGTTTTTAAGTAAGGAAGGACTCCAGAACCCAGACCTACCCAGCCTTGATTTTTTTCTTTGGGGTAATTAGTGGGGCAAAGTGTATGCAGGGCCATAATTGAACTCCAGAAAGCATGCAGTGAGTCACGGGCAGCATCATTTTGTGCACGAAGAAATGTAAGGAACTAAAACTGAGTTATCTTGCACACATGCCTAACCCAAAAATAGGGAAATCAAAAGACAGTGATATGACTCCTTGAAATTAGTTACAACTTAAGTTTGGATTGCTTTTTGCTAAAAGAATAGTTAACATCTAAACTTGAGGTCGGCTGTTTTTGGGTCACCCAAAATTGATAAAAGAAAATGGAAAAATATAAAAAGGAGATTTCACTATTTTAAGCTAATTTTACTCTCAATTACAACCATACCAAAGACTTATTCCCACATGTTAGATGACAACAACAACAATAAACTAACTGATAGAAAACATAGGAAAGAAAATAAACTGTTTTAGAAAATTTCTGTGCCAAATTTTGAAACTATACGGCATTTGTAATAAATTCTTAACGGTCAGGACAACGTTATAGGGTTTTTCAAATACAGAATGTTTTATCGTGATTTCGAATTATATACACATACAGCTCTAATGACTGCATTTTCTTGGGGCTAAATATACAGACCCCCAAAACATGCAAGGGATGAATCAAGTGTTTAACTCTTGATTAGTGTCTCGCACCCACTTATTCAAAGACAAGATGCTACAGTATATTAAAAGGCTGTTCTTTGAAAAATCCTATGCAGCTGTTGGAAACAGCAGGTTTTGCTCAGAATATCAAATTACGAAGAAATAAATGATGGTACGTAATATAGCATGAATATGCACTTTTACAACCCACTTGAATCATCTGCAATATATATATCTGTGACTGAAACGACATCACGGCATCCTAATACAATTAGTACGAATCCTTTCAATACCTCATCTCTCTATGCTGATTACCATCTGCCCTTGCCTTGTACCACTTCTGGACATACGAATATCGAGTTCCCTAAAGCTGAGTTCAATTGTTTAATTGCAATTTTTAGCTGAATAATCCCCACTCCCCTTACACACACATAAATTGTTATATACCTGACTGAAAAACTCCTTGTCAATTTTTCCAGTCTTCGTTAAATTTACCTGAAATGTGGTAACATACTATAATAAGCAACAAATCAATTTTGAATAAATGAAATAACGCTATTCCAAATAAATAACAATGAGCGTTTTATCATTAAAAGATCGAATTTGAATACTAAAATTGATGAAAAAAGAACATAACACCACTTAGATTACATATTGGGGTACTTGTTTCATATTAGTACATACTTGATCTTTCTTTCTGATCTTTTGAATTAAGAAATCGTATGGGCATTGGGGTATATAATTCAAGATGTAATGGAAAAACGTAAATAACGATAATAATAAAAGTAATAATATTAACTACAGAAATATACTTTTTTATCGTCAGTCTTGGGATCAGGTTGGCTCAACACGTCTTTTAGAATTCTTTCAGTGCTTGAAATAGTAAAGATTTGTGTTATACCAGTAGTTCTCGGGATAGCAACTGACGGCAGCTAAAAGAATGGCATTGCATAAGCACCTCCTGAGGAAAATTTGGAAATTCTCCATACAAGCTTTTCCTTCTTTACTACTCCTCTTTCTTATTCTTGCTTTTTTCCTCTTAGACCTTTTCTCCTTTCTTATCGAGTAGGGAATCTTCGTCCTTAACTTGCTGTAACCTTAATCAAACCCTTTTCACCACTTCCTGATTAGGTACAGTAGACCAACAGTGGCTCTTACGTGTAGAAACCCATTACATATCAAGATTTTTCTAGCTTTTCCATCGATCTATTGAATTCAAGCCATTCCTGATTCAATCCACGATCCTTGCATTGTATCTAACTACTATTAGCACTATTTAAACATTTTCAGGAGCTAATTTAGACTTTAGACTGCTAATTTCTCGACTAGCCTATGAGATTCGCATTATATTGTTTCTTTCACTACTCTTTTTATAATTTCAATGTATTCCTAGATACTCGTAATATTCCTAGATACTCGTAATATTCCTAGATACTCGTAATTCTATTCTTGACAATGTTTCATTCTTTTACCTTACGAAATCTTCGTATTATCAATACCAATCATTGTTCCTCTTTTATGTAAAGACTGTTGTACTTGTCCATTCCATATTATATCTCAATGTCATTTGACACAATTCGTACTATACGGACTTCTCCCATCGTCAGGCTCTCCAGCCTGACGATGGGAGAAGTATCTCTCGAAACGTAGCTCGGAAAAAGCTTACGACTCGTGACATGATAAAGCTCTTACATCTATCTTCAGTAACTCTTTTCTCCAAGCATTTATCCCGCCTCCATATCTTAAAAGAGATAGAGCCAACGTGTTGATTGCTTTTACTTTGTCGCAATCATTTAGGTTGAATCTTAATATACTAGTCATGTTCTTCTAAAGTACTCTTTGCAGAATGTTACCTTCACCTGGTTTCTTTCTTCATTTCGTTAAATAACAAATTTGCTAATTACTAGTAAGCAAAAGATGCGCATGGAATATTCACAACTTCCCTTTTATAAATGTATATAAATTACTTGACAAAAGTATTGCAACATTTGATAGTATACAATCCCATGAGCAAATGTTGCTATTTTTATTGCAAATTAAATAAATGGGGTGACTAGTGCACTTTTACTCTTTCAAAACATGCTTGCATTTCAATATTCTAGCTAATCATGTTGTATATTTACCTGTTGATTTTTTGATACATCCCGCTGTTTATGATCTGCAGAAAGTTGATACGGTTTAAAGTTATGTGCGTCTACATTAGGCGGCGGTGTGCAGTACAGCAGACGTCCCTTAGAAGACAAAAGGTAGTGAGATAAAATAAAAAACCCTGAAAGAAACACAACTTGTTTGACTCTGTACGCCGGAGAAAATATAGAATGCGGTTACATCTTTCTACATATGCGCAAGTATTGAACGAAATGCTTTCATTTAACTAACGTTTTTCACCCCGGTCAACTTTTCTTTTTTCGAAAAATTCTCACCGGCACTTTAAAAACGTTTCACTCTTTAATTCATGGCCGATACAAATGTACGTCCGGGATAAATGATAATGTTAAAAATTCTTGATTTTATGGACCTAGTGGAAACCTTTGATGTAGGATATTTATCATGCTGTAAATTGTAAGCTTTTTCTGGACTGCATTTTGAGAGATAAGTCTCCCATTGTCAGGCTACTTAAGTAATTGGGCAAAGCTATTTTGTACTTTGATATTGCGGGCGTGCTTGGTGACAGGGATCGAGTTGTTTTGAAGAGTGGGGCCATACCTATCTTTGTTTGTTGTATTCTTTTTTGTAATGCTGAAAGGGGGTGTATGGGGCGTCCAGATGGAGTACAATCCAGTAGCAACCATCAGCTGGCCTTCGGGCGATGGACCTACTGGTCTCTTGATGGCACCCAACTCTCACGTCTGGCTCCAAGTAACTGCTTGTGAGCGGCAGTGGCCACACCCTGGTAAACCGCTTCAGCTGGTGGGCTAAACGACATGAGGGTACCCAGTAACTTGTTACTGGGGAAAGTGCATGTCTTGCACTGTAGCGCATGAAGTCTGGAAGCGGCGGAGTTGGCGGAAGAATCTACATTGAGATCAACGGCAATGAAGGCGGAATCTGCACACGCATCGTGGTATGCTGAGGGCACGAATGAGACAATAGTATGAGTGGCCATCCGCCAGTGGAAGGCAATGGCAAACCACCACTGTATCCTGCCAAGAACAATCATGACAATACAAAGATTAATGTCTAACGCTAACAGCGTAAATGAGGTTGATGACACTGAGGTCATCAACATCTCGCTCGGTCGGGACACTCATGTTCGACAGGTGAGACCTGACCGTCAGCCTGCGACTGTCAGAAACAGAACCACTTTGCGGATTGGAACATGGAATGTACGTACTTTGTACCAAGCAGGGAGACTAGCAAATGTGAAGTTGGAAATGGAAAGGCTGAATATGAATCTGCTCGGTTTGTGTGAAACAAGATGGACTGACACAGGATGTTTCGACATAGAAGGACATAAGGTCATATACTCTGGAGGAGATAAACACGAAAAAGGAGTTGCCATAATTCTGGACGAAGAGCTGAGTAAGTGTGTTTTAGGATATTGGACCCTCTCAGAAAGAGTTCTCCTGGTAAAGCTGAAAGGACAGCCTTTTGACATAACTGTTATTCAAGTGTATGCACCAACAGCCGACAGTAGTGAGGATGAGATAGACATGTTCTATGAACAGCTTGAGGAAGCTATGAGGCACCATAAATCCCAAGATGTTGTCATTGTGATGGGAGACCTGAATGCAAAGGTTGGAAGCCAAAGAGTAGGAAATATAGTGGGAAAGCATGGTCTAGGAATGCAAAATGAAAGAGGAGAAAGATGGATAGACTGGTGTGCAGCACATAATCAGGTGATTATGAACACATGGTTCAAAAATCATGAAAGACGCTTGTGGACATGGAAAGACCCTGGAGACAGGTATAAAAATCAAATCGACTACGTGACCATCAACAGTCGCTTTAGAAATGCTGTTCAACAAGCGAAGTCCTATCCTGGAGCAGATTGTGGGAGCGACCACAATCCGGTTGTATGTACAGTCAAACTGAAGCTTCGTAGGCTAAAACGTACAGCCCCAGAAGCAAAACTAGAGTGGAATCTCTTGCGTGAAAACCAAGAACTCAGAGAGAAATATGCAGCTGCAGTACAGAACCGGTTTGAAGTACTCGAGAGAGAAGGCAGCATGTGGGAAGTGCTAAAAGAAGCAATAGTAGAGTCAGCAAAAGAAGTCATCCAACCCAAGAAAAAAGAGAAAAAGCAAGCTTGGATGAAGCCAGAAATTTTGCAAAAGATGAGACAGAGACAGAAAATTCCAGAGAAAGATTCAATCCAATACAAAGCTTTGGATCGTGACATAAGAAACGAATGTAGAAAGGCGAAAGAAGCCTGGATAAATGAGAAATGTCTAGAGATTGAAAGCTGCAAGACTGCAGATCCTAGTTTCATGCATAAAAAGATTGGGGATTTGGTAGGAAAGAGACCCTGCTCTTCAAGTGGGTGCATTAAAGCAAAGGATGGACATATGATCATGGAGAAAGAAGAGTTGATGGAGCGTTGGGCAGAGTATGTTGACGAGTTGTTCATGGATGAAAGGGGAGGAAAACCAACCATCAGGAAGGTTATTGAAGGCCCTAGAATTCTATCATGTGAAGTGAAAGCGGCAATTAAGAAGATGAAGGCGAATAAAGCCATGGGTCCAGATGGAATCTGCATTGAGATGATAAAGGCACTCGAGGAATTTGGAATAAACAAAGTCACCGAACTACTCAACGATATATATGACAGCGGAGAAATCCCTTCGGATTTAACAAAATCTGTATTCATCGCCCTGCCCAAGAAACCAGGGGCTACCGAGTGCGAGCTCCACCGAACCATCAGTCTAATGAGTCATATAACTAAGATACTTATGCGAGTCATAATGGCAAGAGCAAGGAGAGCAATGAGGCCAGAGATAGGGAAACAGCAATTTGGTTTTGTCCAAGATGCTGGAACAAGAAACGCTATATTTGTGATGAGGATGCTGTCGGAACGAGCCATCGAAATGCAGAGGGATCTATACCTGTGTTTCATTGACTACTCAAAAGCATTTGATAAAGTGAAACACGAGTGTATGATAGAAATGATACAAGATCTAGACATAGATGGAAAAGATATAAGACTCATAAGAAACTTATACTGGGAGCAAACTGCGGGTGTGAGAGTGCAGAACGAGGTTGGTAAATACTGCAATATTCGAAGAGGTGTTAGACAAGGTTGTGTCTTCTCACCAGACCTATTTAATCTATACAGTGAAAACATCATGAGAAGTATCGAGGGAAAACATGGTTTTGTGATCGGAGGGTACAACTTGAATAATATACGATATGCTGACGACACGACGCTCATAGCCGACACTCCAGAGAAGCTACAACAACTGCTTGACACCGTTGTAGAGGAAAGTGGGGCAAGGGGTCTCAGTATCAATCGTCGGAAGACTTTTTGCATGACGGTTAGCAAAAGGAATGAGAATTTGAGCTGCAAAATATCAATAGATGGAGAAGACATTCAACAAGTAGATAATTTTAATTATCTTGGCAGCATGATTACATCAGATGGAAGATGCATGGTAGAAATACGGAAACGAATTGCCACAGCAAAGGGGGTATTCCAGCGAATGTCTAAGATACTGAAAAACCAAACTATTTCCTTGAACACCAGGCTCCGAGTCCTCAACTGTTACGTCATCCCAGTGCTTACATACGGGAGTGAAAGTTGGACCATCACAGCAACCCTCGAAAAGAAGCTAGAAGCTGCAGAAATGTGGTTTCTATGCCGAATACTGCGGATTTCTTGGACAGAACATGTTACGAATGAAGATGTTTTGAGGAGAGCAGGATGTAAGAGAAAGCTGTTGTCCACCATTCGAAAAAGGCAGCTGTCCTTCTTAGGACATATAATGAGGAAAGAAGAGCTTGAGGAGTTGATGCTGACGGGAAAGATAGATGGGAAACGAGGCAGAGGATGACCAAGAACCAAGTACATGGGCAGTATTGCAGCATGGTCTACAAAGAGCGAGCTACAACTACTGAGGGCAGCGAAGGACAGAGATCTGTGGAGAGCCATGATCGCCAACGTTCCTGGACACGGCACCTGAGGAGGAGGAATGCTGAAAGCCATATTTCTGGAAATATGGCTTCCATTCAAGAAATATGATTTCCACGACATAAAACGACTCACTACATGATAAATATCCTGTATCAAAATGATATTGTGTTCACGGCCAACCATTAATCAGACCTGTTCACCTTATTTTTGTGGTACTCTTGGCTTGAACTTTGAATGTTTTTCAAAATCCAAGCCAACTAAATCCTATATTGTTTTCATCTGTCGGTGAAATGAGTTCACCAACCTTTTGGTTTTGAAAATCTTAAACCTGTTTTCCTGGTCTTAGTGCTTGGCTGAGTACTAATCTGTACATTATCGTTAACTGTCTAAAAATATTTCAGGCGAAACCAATACTACTTGTATTCCTCCATCCTTTCCTGATTTAATATATCTAGGCCATTTCTCTTAGGTACATAACTTAATTTTACAATTTCATATTATACCCATACTTAATATGTGATCTGGGAGCATATAGGTGCGATAGGCAGTTTTTTAAACCCTGGAGCTCAAATATCTTACCTTGTAAAATGTGCAAAGTTTAATGCATAAAAAGGGCAAAACCGGGAATTAGATAAAATTTAACAAATAAAAAAGTCAGCCCAAGACTTACTGTTTATGAAAAAAAAAATCGAAGTCATGCTCCTTCTCGACGACACGATATATTTCCTTGAAGGAATTTCCATAAAAAGTGGTGGGTTTTTTAAAATCCACAATAAGTGGTGGGTTTTTTAAAATAAATAAAATAAACGACTGGTTGTACACGTAAATATCCCAGTTAAAATCATGTTTAATTTGGCCAAAATGAATGTTGTACCACAATGAACGTGATTTTAATTGCCAAATTTGCCCTTATTCGCGTTCAACAGTTTATTATTATAAGTTAAAATTATATTAGCAGACAATGGTTTTGTATAACCTAAGGGGCTTTAAAAAAGTAATCTCGATAGCATATATTTTACTTCTTATTTTAACGCCTAATTACTCTTCGCTACTTCAGTTTCTGTAGAAAGCAGAATGATAAAAAATTCAACTTTCCCTTTTTGAGCCATTTTCTAAGTATGCCAGAAGTGTTTCATTGGTTCATACTTCCTTGTGATCGAATCTGTCGAAGATATTCATGCATACTGTTCCAATATTTCTTTTGTCAAAGATAAAAAGGTGGCATTTAGGGTTGATTTAAAAAGGTATGGTTCTGGCATTAGGACTAATGCCTTTAATGCCTTTTCTTACTCACTTATTTCCCAACATTCTCTACCAATAATAGGTTGTTTGAAATACTCTTTAAAATAGAATTATGTGCATTTCATAAAGGTTTCTAGATATATCAATTGATACAATTACATTACCCTTATGCCGGCTTGTTTTGATGTCCTTCTTTAACAAATGTTTCAAGTTAGATCAAGTCGAAGATCAAATAGCATCAAAAGATAGATAGATTGATGGATAGATCAGTAAATACATACATACATACATACATACATACATACATACATACACACACATACATGGATATTCGAGCCATTTAATGTGCCTTTGATGCAATGTCCATGTCTCTGATGAATACATGAGTGTGGTTAGCACACAGACCTTGTAAACGCAGATCATTGTCTTGCTTGTGATACCACGATCAAACCAAACTCTCTTGTCCAAGTTTCCAAAAGCTAAAGCGGCCTTCCGAATTCGGATGTAGGTTTCAGTATCAAGAAAGGCACTCCTTGACAAAGCACTACCGAGGTAGACAAACGAATCAACTACTCCTAATCAAGCACCATTGACCGTGTTGTTTGGTTCCAAGTACAGTTCGATTGGTGCGGGAATGAACATCATCTTTGTTTTGCCAGACTGATTTTCACACCAACGGCAGTGCAGAATTCAGCAAAATGACCCATTATATGCTGCATATCAGCTTCAGTCTGTGATAAGAAAACAGCGTCGCCTGCATACAGCAAATCTCTAACCAAGGCATGATATAGTTTGGTCTTGGCATTAAACCTTCTGAGATTAAAAACGCGACCTGTCGTTCAAAACCTTACCATGATACCCTTACTACAATATTGAAACGCATGAGCAAGTAGGGTAGCAAACAATATGGGACTTTCATGTCCCTGTGCAGTTCCTTGAATATTACGAAAGAGGTTGGAGCCCACCCGAACTTCTCAAAAATCAACCAGAGAGCATCCCTGTCGGCAGTGGCGAAAGCCTGCCAACTTACTTACTTACTTACTTAGTGACCGCCTTGGAGTGATTTGTTTGAGTTTATTCACAACTTTCTTCTGGATTTATCTCGATTAAGAGTGGTTATGGTTATATCTTGTTGTTTTCTGATTCGTATTAGAGAAGAAACACTGGATATATGAGATCGAAGGATTAACATAGCTTTGAATTATTTATATTTATGAAAGTTTTCCTTCAACAACTATGGCTACATCAGTAAGTTATTGCAGAAACAGAAATTATACCAAACAATTTCAGTGGACTTATGAGCTGAATAAGGATGTTTTTGACTGTTATAATAAAGCTAGAGAAATTTCAGGCAAAGGATACATGAAA
>RDPX01000628.1:152677-173323 GCA_003991215.1 Morbakka virulenta | reverse complement strand
CGCTTTGTTCCTCTTGGGCTAGCCACAACTAGCAGCCAAAGGCCAAGAGGTTTCCTTCTCCTTACATTTCTAAAACTTTTCTAAGAATCCTAGCTGTTCCTAATAAGGCTGTCTTTTGTATTATACCAATGTCCAACTCAATTTTTATAATGTCAGTCCATCTCTTGAAATTTTTGCTTACACCCCCCAAAGCTCCAACAACAATTGGTACAACACGAGCATTCTTCAGTGATCAAAGCCTTTTTAATTCAATTTTCAGGTTTTGATATTTATTAATATTATTATTATTATTATTATTATTATTATTATTATTATATTATTATTATTATTATTATTATTATTATTATTATTATTATTATTATTATGTTTTATCTCTTTTTCTTTTATTTGTGCATTGTTTTAGAACTTCATAGCACTGGGTTATTACCAATAACATGGAGTGCTAAGCCGTTCGTGATGTAAGCTGTTTTTTAGAAAGATAACTGGTATGTACTATTTTCAAACTGACAATATTCTTCTTAAGATATGGGCAGTGCTGTTTAGCACTATTTTTTGAATTTCGAATAAAGACAGCTTTCCTGGGATGTCGTTTACATATTTTTCAGTTCCTTTTTTGATCAAACCAAGTGCCCCCACAATGACAGGAATTGTTTTCGTCTTCATTTTCCATATTCGTGATACTTCAATTTCCAAGTCTTTGTATTTGCTTAGTTTTTCAAATTCTTTCGCCGATATGTTGTTGTCTGATGGTACACTCATGTCAATCAATGGACATGTTTTATTTAGTTTGTCTTTAATTACGAGTTCTAGCCTGTTAGCTTGGATAGTCCTATCAGTTCTTATGGGGAAGTCCCATAATATAGCTACACTTGGCTTGCCTACGACAGGTAAAGGTTTGTGCTCATACTACTTGTCTGTTGTTTCAATGCCATAGTGGTCCCAGACTTTCCAGTGAATGTATTGACCGACACGATTGTGTCTGTTGGTATACTCATTCCGTGCAAGGATCGAGCAGGCTGAAATGAGATGGTCAATTGTTTCTACGGTTTTGTTACAGAACCTACATTTTTCGTCTAAACCATTATGGATTACATTTGCCTAGTGAACAATGCTTGATCCTGAGCTGCGACTATAAACCCTTCAGTCAAATTAATAGTATTAATTAAGTTTTTTAGAACTTCTTGGTAAACAATGTTTTCGATTTCCCCCCTTCAGCGAGGATGAAAAGGCCACTCTCACTGCTGACTCTTGAACATCCAACACAAAGTTGACCATGAGAGAAACAAGGTGAATACAGATAAAATCCAATTACTTTCAATGACTGCCCTTGGGACTTATTAATAGACATTGCAAAACTGAATCGCACTGGAAACTGGTTTTCCAAACAGAAACTGACTTCCAGCAGCCTCAAATGACCTCGGAGGTCAAATCTGATGTGATCCGAACCCTCAATTTGTGGGGTCGGGGGACAATTTTGGATTACATAAGGAAGTCTCTATCTTGCTTCACTGAGCCAGAAATGGACCTTCTAAAGACAAAATGGCCTTTAATAGCCTCGAATGACCTCGGAGGCCGGATCTCTATAGCCTATGTCCTGAACAGAGGCCACTCGGTCATCCACGCAAAAAATCAGCTAGCCCTGTTCAGCCGTTCGGCCGTGATGGGGCAACACACACACACACACACAAATACACGAACATACGAACACACAAACTTGATTTTATATGTATAGATACTTTGACCAATTTATCAAACCAGCAGTATTCCTCAGCAATGACCGAGGAATGGTGCTGGTCCGATACAACCACTTACAGCCACTCCACACTTCTGAACTCCAAACGTCATACCTACGTCATCACTAAAAAGACTCGCTGTTCTTAACAGCGACCCAATCTCATTTTCATCATTTGCAAATAACTTTCTTAACTTAACTTAACCAAATCGTTCAAGGAAAGGAGATGATTTACTTTCGTTTTCCCTTTTCAAGTTGATATCCAGTCTTATACTTTCTCAGTACCATCGACATTGGTAAAAAACAAATCACAAAGAGTAAAGGAGGGGTGTGGGTTGGGTTGGCAATCTATCAGCCTGGAAGATTCCTCTCTGAACCGTTACTTCTCCTGATTATTCTTTTCTTGCTATTAATATCGTTTTCCAACTAGGCATGCCTCTGAATACGAACTCTTTGACAGGTTTTCTGCAACCTCCGATGACGTTAAGACATTCTGTTATCTACGAATGTGGTACCATATCGTAAGCTTCACGATAGTCAATCCATGCTATTGAGGGATTTATATGTCTTATTTTACAATTCTTTATAATGGTCTTGTCGATAAGTAACGGATCTTGTTCACCTATTGTTTTTCTTTGTGGAAGAGAATAACTCTCTCTTCCATATGTGTGTATTTTCAACACTTTCCACATAAGTGGTAGACACGATATCGGTCTATAGTTGTCCACACAATTACCTTTATTAATGTCTATCAAACATAACACTGTCCTATCTGTTGTCATCCATGCAGGTAAAACACTAGCTTTCAATATTTCATTAAACTGACCAGCGATTCTTTTTTTTTATGTACTAGTGAGTCACCACATATCAAGGCTAACAGCCACTCGAGGATGAGGGTTATTATTCTATTGTGGAGCCCCTTCAAGTTCTTAACCAAGAAGCCCTGTATTCCACCAGGCCCTGGGGCCTTCTAGTTTGGAATCTTCTTTAACTGTTTTTTCACATTTCCTTCTTCAATTTCTGTCTTCTTGTTTATGGTTTAGTTCTGCCATTTCCTCTTTAATATCTTTTACCCATTTAGTCTGATTGTTGTGCTCAACTACCTTTTTCTTTGGTTTTGATACTGTTTTCAGTAATGACAAACCTATGTCTACTTTATCTCCCTGCCCTAGTATGTTCTTGATTGTATCTGCTACATCTGTAAAAATGATTAAACACAATGATGCAGATAAAGATTTACATCATTGTGTTTAACCATTTTTACAGTTACAATATCAATTTCGCTGGCTTTGTTATCTTTCATTTCATTCAGATTTTTTCTGATTTACTCTGCTTTTATTGAGTTATTCAATGGTCTAGAAGACATGTCTGGTGCTACATTTTCGATGTTGTCATTACAAAATATTGAAGAAAAATATTATTCACTTCATTGTGAATTTCCTATTCGTTTGTGATTCTTTTCCTTTCGTCAAACAATATAAACATATTTTGCTTTCTGTAGACCTTCGAAGGTTTTACAGTTTCATGCATTCCATTACGATTTTTGACTTTTTCTATTTCGACAACTCTATCAATTTCTTTTTCATATTTTTGCCATACCTTCTTTTGTATTTGATTACTTATTTGATTACGTCCCAGTTGAAATTCTGTGCTTTTTGTTGCCTTAGTCGTGCTTTCTATTTTTTCCTTTACTTGTCCCTTTACTTTCTTCAGTAAGTCTTTTTTAACTCAAGGTTGATTGTTACATTATCCCATTTAACTTTCTCTCTGCCGGTGTAGTTATATCCACCATTATTCTTTCCAATCAAACTACTGGTATAAATATCGATTTTCTTTAAGAACAGATCTTAGCGAGTAGTATTCCATTCGAATCTATTACTTCACCTTTCTTTGATACTAGCACAGCATGGTTGTCTACTCCAAGCTCAAAGTCAATGTCACTGATAAAACTTTCAGCCATCTGGACCAGACCGTTTAAACTTTCTTATCTTTGGCACAGAGTTTGAAATCGTCATACAGCTTTTCTTCATTTGTGCTGACTAAGATTTAACCTTTCCGACCACCAAGGTCATTACTCATTAAACAATAAAATGCCTACACCTATACAGAAACATCAAACAATAAAGGTGATTAACTATCTTTCAAAACAATGCCTACACCTATACAGAATTTTCTATTTTCTTTTACTTCATTCTCAAATGTATGTTCAGTACAGCATTATATCATACTCTTGACAAGCAAACTCTTCACGTTTCCTGCAGTTCCAAATAAATTCAAACACTCCTTAATCCAGGAATGTTGGATCAAATCATAGGACTTCCTGTTGTCTAACCATATTGTCAAAAAGTTTTCCTTCAGTTTTTAGCTTCAAACTTAAAACTTAAAACCTTCTTGTCAATATAAAGAAAATCATTAATTTCCCTGCTCCCTCTCCTACATCCTCTCTGCTCTTCTTCTATTAATATTACCTGTTCTTCTATGAAAGAATATATTTTCTCTGTTAAAATTCCTTCTGAAATTCAAAAAAACCCTGGTAAGCAGGTATTGCAGGTATTTGGCCAATACTTGCTTGGGGAGTTCTTTTCCCTTTACTACTACAACTGCCCTTCCATTTGTCATCCACGATTGTACAGTTGTTTCCCTTAGGCACTCATATAGCTGGTTAGCGATTCTTTGGTATACACTACTGAATTATTTCAACCAAAACCAAGTGTAGGTGCATTCCAGTTTGGCATTTTTTAAATATTTAGGAACCATTCAAGGTCTATATAAAGTTAAAGCGAGACTTATCAAACAATCTTCAAGAAAATGATCCTCCCAATCACCAGCAGACGCTTTTATTAACACGATCTGTGGCTCCCTAGTACACTACACTCCATCAAAACTCTGTTTTCTCATTCAACCATCTAATTCGCTTTCTGGTTTCCTTGTACGTGTCCGCAGTAACAAGACATGTGAGGTTTATAATTACTTGATTCACTTCAATTTCCATCATTTTCTTAATTTGCGATAAAACGTATCTCCATTAAACGATTTTTACGATGATTCTGAAAACAAATCTCCACTATAGAGCGTATGTACAGTTCGCACAAAAACAAATGACGGAAATCCACCAAGTTTTCATGTATCACTTAATGCTTTATCAAACTTTGATTTCACTGTATTTGTAAAGACAAAAGTGCTCAAACAACAAAGGGAAAGTCCACCGTATGGTGGAGTGTTTATTACAATGTCTCAACAGATTATAACAGATACTTCTGGACTTTATAAAGACGTTTCGTGAAATGTTATTTAACAATTACGGGATTTTGGGAGTATTAATAGAGATATCGGCTTAAGCTGGGTTTTGTATAGAGGCCTACTTTCAGAGACTTATTACTTGTTGAAAATTTATCGTCAATAGTTGATAAATAATTAAGTGTCGAGATTCATATGATAAATAGAATAATCTACATCCATTATGATTACCAAGTGACAGGTGGTGTATTGTTTATATATATATATGCATATGCATATACAATAGATGTATGTGTGTATATATATATATATATACATCTATTGTATCGATAACATAAAGAGCAGTTTGTTTACATAGGAAAAAACCAAGCACAAATGCAATTAAATTAAATGCTCTACAAACCATGGTGACAGGTGGGATGCAGTCCCTCATTTCATCAATAGGAAGTATTCCTGCAAGAATCATTTCTGCTTTGGATGGAACAAAATGTGGAAATACAAGACCGGGGCAGTCACATAAACATATTTCTTCGTCTAGGAATAATGTCTAAAAATGGAAAAACATAGTTAAGAATGTAAATATCATATAATATTATCCTTAAATCACAAGTAAAAATCTAATACATATATATGTATATATTACAAATAAAAAACATACAGCAATATTTATTATCCACAGAAAATGTTGTATGACATTTCATTAGAAATGTTATAGAATTTTGTAAATATATTACAAATTGCCCCAAATATTACATAATATTCTTAAAACTAATTTGAATTTTTGAAAAACAAATCTATCTATCTATCTATCTATCTATCTATCTATCTATCTATCTATCTATCTATCTATCTATCTATNATTTCTTCGTCTAGGAATAATGTCTAAAAATGGAAAAACATAGTTAAGAATGTAAATATCATATAATATTATCCTTAAATCACAAGTAAAAATCTAATACATATATATGTATATATTACAAATAAAAAACATACAGCAATATTTATTATCCACAGAAAATGTTGTATGACATTTCATTAGAAATGTTATAGAATTTTGTAAATATATTACAAATTGCCCCAAATATTACATAATATTCTTAAAACTAATTTGAATTTTTGAAAAACAAATCTATCTATCTATCTATCTATCTATCTATCTATCTACCTATCTATCTATCTATCTATCTATCTATCTATCTATCTATCTATCTATCTATCTAAAGATCCATCCATATCTACATATTAAATAACGTGCCAAGGTTTGTACGGAATTCTCCATAGTTGCGTAGCGCTTTTAAAAGAAAAAAGAGGGTAAACCCTCGCTCCCTAAAAAACCCAAGGTCAAATGAGTTTGTATTGCTTTGTGAAGTGAACATTGACAGGGTTGAAAACCCTGGTTATGATGAGGAAGGTGATTAAACCACGATTTTCCACTTTCTATGCTTACTGTTTGATAGTTATGAAATCCTTTTATAAGTCAATGATCGTTATAATTAATGGATTTACCAGCCATCAAACAAGGGAGTTGAACGATTCAATGCCATGTAGCGTCTAACCCTACACAAGGTCCAGTGATGAATATCTCGGATAACGAAGTAAGAAAAGCTATGAAGAAGATGAAACGTGGAAAGGTTTGAGGACCACCATAGCTTGGGTGTTGAGTAAGAAGAATGTACCGGAAACGCTGGTCGGAATAGTACAGGCAGTGTACAAAGGGGCAAAGGCCGCAGCAAGAGTGGAAGGAGGTTCATTTGATTTTCTCCCGGTTAAAGTTGGGCTCCACCAAGGATCGGGACTGAGTCCTTCCCATTTTATTACGCTCATGGGAAAGATATTGAAGAATGTTAGGCATCAAAACTTTTTGGAGCTTCTGTATGCTAATGACCTGGTGATCACCGCAGCATCTAAGGAGTTGAAAGAAAGACTGAGAAGGTGAAAAGAAGCACTTGAGATCCAAGGTTTGAATGTAAACGCAGGAAAGTCGGAAGTTATGGCCACTTCAAAGACGGGAAATGAATAGTTGGTAGTAGAAGACATACATGGATTGGAGCTAGAGCAAAGTAAAGCGTTCATATATTTGGGATCAATTTTGAGCGATAAAGGAGGATGTAAGGAAGAAGTAAAAGAAAGAGTTAGGAGGGGCTGGAATAGGTGGTGAGGGGTGAAAAGACATGTGCGCAACCGAAGAATCCCCAGGCGAGTGACTGTCATCAGCCCTGTCTTGATGCACAGAGGACACACGTGGGCGCTGAGGAAGAATGAGGTAGATTAAGTCATTCGCACTGAAATGAGTATACTAAGGTGCCTCACTTCTGGGGCATGGCACAAATGAGGAAATAAGGCCAAGTGCTGGGATTGTTTTGATCAGAGAAAAGCTTCGGGAACCAAGGCTAAGGTGGTATAGGCAGGTGCGGAGAATGAAAAGGTATGAATGGATTCAGAAGGTTTGGGCCAAACCAGGGTAAGGGAAAGGCACGAGAATAAGGTACAGCCTCAAATGGCAGGATGTAGTTAAAAGAGCCAAGGAGTGGAAAGGAATGAGCGAGAAACATGCTGCAAACAGAGCAACGTGGAGAAGGAAGATTCGTGGCACAGACCCCTTTCTCTTGTTCTATGGTGAACTTCATGCATATTGTTGATTTCATCAAGTTTGCGATCGACATGTTACTTGTTTATATTACGAATTATATTATCCATATATCTGATGTACAATACTGAACTATTTAAATGCGGATCGCATTTACTCAGTCATCCACCTCATGGTAGAAAAAATTCATGGATGTGTATCAAAACATTACAAGTAGACAATTTTAACAAATTAGCGAATGTTTATTTCTCCACAGGTAGATTGTATACCTCCCTGAATACAGTAACTCTGCACATTCCTGTATGGCTTCAATTACTGGTAAATTAGTATATGATGATGATCAATTCCATTAGTTTTACAAAAATCAAGAAGTCCGTCTAGTTTTGCCAGGATATCATTTGCTTGAAATTTATCGATAACAACATTTCTGGTACCCAGCGATAAAGTATGTAGTACACAATCTGCTGGCATTTGGAACAACCCATAAGCCATAACTGTACTATCCACGCTAGACAAAGGTTTTTGTTGTTCCTCTGATAACGCGAAAATTTTGTTGTTGTGAGTATCCTTTAACTTTGAGAGGTGTATTCGAGCCCGAAGACGGCTGTGAAAACCCAAAAGCCACTGATCCGAGGAATTGTTCCAAAACTGAATCCTTTACTATTTGTCTCCTGTACTCTAGGTTCGATTGAATGCATTTTCGTGCTTTCACTAGTTCTTTTCTACTTCTTTTCCAGTATTGATTATACTTTCACTGAGAAAGGTAAAAAGTGATGCAGTCATGTACTTGCAGCAAAATAACTCAACTTTACCCAAAACAAAAAAGATGCTCACAGTTAAAATTCAAAATTAGCACCTGGGTTAAGCAAGGTCTTTAAGGTCATCGAACCAAAACGATATGGGTAAACAGAGAATGAACTAAAACACTCCTCTGTATCCGAAAAAATGAAATCGATACTCAATTTGAACAGACTTGGCATACTGGCTATATGTTTAACCTTCTGCATCATATTGGATCTCGTCACCAATGACCGAGCTGCGACAATCGAGCTACCGATTACAAACTGGGCAGAAAAAACTGGTAAAAGCACATGAACCCACATCTGGGACTGGCACTGACAACCCATCTGACCCGAAAATGTTTTGTGCACAATTTCTTTTTTGTGGAGGCGTCAACTACATGTAGTGGAAATTGGGCATTATCACAGAGTTTCGCTTTGCTAGAGTTAGGACTGATAATTTAATAGGTTTACTACTTAATTTCTTTTCTTAAGTGATTTTTTATCTTTCTACAATGTACCCAAAATAACACAGTTTTTAACTAAAAAGAGTAATCTTAAATACGGCCTTGCATGTATTGAGCTTTTAGCACAATTTTCTCTTGAATCATTGGTGGCTTCCTGGAAATGGATAATTAAAAAATTTCTAGTGTAGGCTGTCAATGACGAGAAAGGCTTTCACTGTGTCTGGAGGAAACAGTAACGTAGCGGGGCTTATTTGGATGACATGTAGCAATAAACGTGAAGGGAATTTCCTTTTTCCTTCCCTTCGATTAGCATACTATTGGGTCCATCTTTATACAAACTCCTTAAATTAGAACATGATTTTTATTTTGCTATTGCAATATGTGTAAATACGGCAAACAAGGTAAAATTATATCATTTTACCTTATTTATTGTATTTTCACAAAAGAAAAAAAGTAAAGCACATTTTAAAAATTAGAATGTAAGTACATAATAGTGTACCAAATTCGATCTGGAAACGAATAACTAACACATTGTTGTTCTTACCAGGGCCAGGGCATTTAAAATCTTTAGCATGGAAGTAGAAAAGAGCTACAGAAACAAACTGAAATTCAAAATTAAACTTCTAAACAAGTCAGGAACTCTAAGGTTAATTTGGTTAACTTTTGGCCAAGCATTTTGCATCACACATTTGCTACACAAACCCTTCGCTAAGTACTTGATATAATAAACTAGGCGATTTAATAAACGTGATGTAGCGAAAGGTCTGAAAAAGTGCTTCGGGGCAGATCAAAGCAAATATATGTGACATAACAACCTGAAAATGTTTAGTTTTTCCTGGCGTCGCTGAAACCGATGTCTTCTTTGCTTGAAGCAGTGAATTTATCGTAGAGCTTTTTCCTACATTTGGATATCCCACCTGTCATAAAAAATATTACATGTCACTTAGGAGAATTAGATAACAAAGAATATTGAAAACCTTTGCACAAGTGAACTGGGTTAACTGCGTACTGTTCGGGTAAAAATTTACATAATAACAACTGAAAAATGTGTTGACACTTTAAGTCACTTGCATGGCAATTTTCAGCAAAAAAGGACGTTTTTCTCTTTTGCGTTCCCCTGTTAGGCTCTTATCAAGATTTTCCAATTTTTCTTTTGTTAAAGCTTTTTTTAATTATTATTTATTATTATATTATTACTACACTCATATTCTTCCATTTTGTAAAAATAGTCTCAATTATAGTGTTAGTAATAGTGATCTTCAAGTCGATGGCTGTTTACCTTTGTTTTGACTCGACTCCACAACTCAAATTCATTAATCGAAAGGGTCTTCCAGCTGTTCGAGTACAAGAACTGAAAAGGAATTCTGCGAGGATTTATTTTATTATATTATACCTATGATATGTGATATCCCACAAGTGCTTGCCTTCGTTCCAATGATTTAATGCCAAACGCCAAGGTGAAGATAAATCTTTCCACGTTTCTGCAAACTATTTATGTAGTTATTCAAATATTGTACCTGTTTTCCAGCTTATCTGAAATTTAACTACATATCAATAGGAACAGATATATATATATATATATATATATATATATATATATATATATATATATATATATATATATATCAATAAAACAGACATAAATCCATACCTTGAAATGAAAACAACAAAATATTTCCGACGGCCATTTACGTGTGACAAATAAGATTTCCTTCAAAGCAACTTGCACAGTGAATGCAGTCATATCTGCCACACAATACAAGCAAAGTTTCGGGGTAAACTCCTACGTTAACAAAAACACTGAAAAGTAACTTGAAATATCAGAAGATCACAGCAAGAATCAAGTTCCAACTTAATGACCTATGAAAATCAGTGTCTCAATTCAAAATTATCTTCTATAACATCTACTTACCAGACCAACAGTAATGAAGGAACGGTCCTCACTAAAGTGTAACTGTTTCAACATTTTAAATAGGTTGATCAATTCCTGTTTAGTATATAGCTGAGTTCTGTTTGAGTATGAATGACACCCATTTTCGGAAATGGACTTAGAACTAGCGTCATTTAATTGGTCTTTTGTGTGACTTTTTATACCATTCAAAGAGTTTTGTATTTTACTACTTTCTGAGCTTTGTAGAGAAGCATTGATGTCACAATCGTTAGCGTCATCTTTCGTCATTTTTTCATCGGAATTCAGGTTTAATACGTCCAAAGTAGCGGAAACGTTTTTTAACGCATTTAACGGTCTGCTGTCACCAATTTCTGTTTTCCTCTGTACTACTAAACCTTCTTGCATACTTTCTTCTTTTAATTCTTCTTCATCGTCTTTAAAATAAGCCAATGTGTTTGGCACACCAATACCCTCTTCACTTTCATTGGTCGTATACTCATTTTCATCATCTTTCATGCACACTTGTTGTTCTTCATTGACCTTTGCATCCTAAAAATAGTGATAATGAATACACTTTTATCAAGTTGCATCTGTAAAACACGTATTGATATAATACTGATTATTGTTGCAGGAGTAAAAGTTGATAAATACTTAAACAAATAATTCCACTTCGCCTGAAAATGCTCGAAAAATAGGTTGCCCAGTGCCACAACTTTAAAAATTGTTAAAAATCAGTATGAAGCCCTAAGACGGCAGAAAAAAGTTCCTGGGAAGAAGGAGGAGAGAAAGTCAAGAATACAAAAGAAATCAATGTCGCCACAAGTAGCGGGAGGGTAATTGTGATAAGAAGGTTTAGTAAAAACCATTTGTCTACAAGTGGCAAAGTACTCAGTAAAGGACCAGCGAAAACATATTCTACTAACAAAAAATCAACAGAAAATGGATAGTGTGGAAATGTGACAAAAAATTTCTGAAGTGATGTTGCACTGCAAAAAGGAGTTCCACCAGCAATGCGAGTGTAAAACTACAAATCAGATAAAGATTGAGAACGAAAAGTCTTATTACAAGACATTTCTTTAGCGGCAATGTCTTGAAGAATATAGCCAAAGCACAACAATTCAAATCGCAAACAGTAGAGTTTGTTTAGCAGCATGTATCAAATAGTAAAGGTAAAAGTACAAAAGCTTAGTATGCCCTCAATAACCTGTTAGCAATGTTAACCATCGAAGACTTGGAGGTGTAAGTAGATCTGTAAAACAAAATACCGACAGCTGGCAGGCTTAAGTACTTTGCCTACATATACGGAGCTTAGTTGTGCTATTTTACAACTAAACAGATATTGTAAACAAATTTGAGTCCAGCAAAGGGAAAAGCGGTTGCAAGTGGTTAATATAGACGAAAGTGGAGCTGAGGACGAGCTCTCTTGCACTTATAAAATGATTCTATGGCATGTACAAAATATGGCCTCTGGTAACCAAAATCCAGCCTTTAGAGTTCTCAACGTGAGACTGTTTAAACTAACAGTGGAAGGAGCAAAGACGACTTACTTGCGCCAAAACTAATTGCTCATGGGCAGATGGGGCTCATCAGCCTAATAAGGCTGTTAATCTAGGAAAAGGTAACTCGGATTCAAAATCCTCCAGCCATGGGTTAAATGGCTTCACTGTCTTGCGAGTAGCTGGTTAACACCAAAGGCTGGACGAATCGCTAATATCTGTATTGCTATCAGGCTCTGCCACCCTGGTTAGAGTTTTTGCCTCCATTATATGATAAAATGAATATCGGGCGTATAAATTCATTTGCTATGCCATCCCGCACATGCGACGCACAGCACACTAGCCCGGGTGCTGTGACAAGAGTATGTGGGTTTCAGCAATAACGATTGCAATTACGTTAAAAACGATGAGTTAAAGATTTGATGGGGAACTTGGACCGTAGGCAATATGATGGAGAAAGGAAGCGAGCTGGTGGATGCAATAAAGAGAAGGAAAGTTGAAGTGTTATGTGTACAGGAAATAAAATGGAAAGGAGACAGAACAGTGAACTTTGGCCAGGGATAAAAATTATTGAACTATGGAGCAGAGAAAAAAAAGAAAGGGATGGGTGTAATCTTTAATGAGGATTACAAGTGGAAAGTAGCAGGAGTCGAAAAACACCCAGACAGAATCATGGCGGGAAAGCTACTAACTAATGTTGGTGTAGTGAACATGGTCATTGCGTATGCTCCACAAAGTGGCTGCAGGGATGAAGAAAAGCATACATTTCATCATACCCTGGAAGACCTAGTTAGGTCCACACCACAGAGGCAGTTATTATTGGCGCAGACCTCAACGCGCATGTAGGACAGACAGGGGTTGACTTAAGATACTACCACGGTGGCAGGGCCTGGGCCATAAAAATGAGTACGGTGCAAGGGTTTTAGAGGTTGCAAAATTGCTGAACCTGGTAATTTGTAACTTCGTATTCCGGATGTGAGAGGAACACAAAATTACATGCTGTTGTGGAGGGCAGCAGCCAAATCTATTACATCCTCAACAGGAGGCAGGAAAGGATGAAAGTGCTGGATTGTAAGGTAATTCCTGGTGAGATAGTAGTCACCCAACATAGTCTCCTGGTAATGGATCTAAAGATTAAAAGAGGAGAGTTAAGAGTACTAGAAGGAAAAGGAAAACCAAATGCTGGAAACTGAAGGATGGAATAACGAGAGCACCTTTCAAACACGCGGTGCTGGACAGATAGCAGAGCCTTGGAAACAGCAATGTAGATGAAAAGTGGAAAGAGACGTCGACAATTGTGTAAAGAAGTAAAGAAAGATGCACTCAAAGAGGCATCTTTGGAAGTAGCAGTTGAAGCAAGAGAAAGCTATAAAAAGCAAACGCGAGGTACAAAACGGCTGTTGCAAGAGCAAAGATACAAGCTAGTAAGGGTGTGTGTGTGTGTGTGTGTTGGGGTGGATCAGATCGCCGACACCTGAAACAAAATAATTCGTGAGGAGAAGATCCCAGCGGGGCTGGCAGTCCAGTGTTCTTATCTATATATATAAGGGCAAGGGAGATCCAATGCAGTGTGACAACTATCTAGTAACCATGATGTCGCAACACGTTCCGATGTTCTTTGAAAGAATTGTATATCTACAACTGAAAACATCTATTGATATTGATGAGAAGCAGTTTGGAATCATATTGGGAAAGAGTACCACGGATGCATTTTGCGACAAAGACAAGAAACGGGTCTGAAAGGAAATAAGGAGATGTATAAGGGTTTGTGGCTATGGAATAGGCTTATGACAGGATTCCATGAAGGTTGCATACAGATGCCTACAAAAGGAAGAAGTGAGGGAGAAGTTGGTAAGGGTAATCAAGGTATACCAATTGAAAAGCGGTTAAGGTATCCCTGAAGAGAAACAGATAACATCAGCGTGGATGTGGTACTACATCAAGGTTCAGCTTTGCGAACTTTCTTTTTGCTGTAGTCATAGACACCGGGCAAGACGGCTAGGAGAGAGCACCTACTTTTTGCCGACGATCTGGTAATCACTGCTGAGACGGAAGACGAGCTACAAGCTGGCATAGTAAGAAAAGGCCTGAGGATCAAAACCGCGAAAACAGAAGTGATGCAAAGGACGTTGGGCCACTCACAATCACCAACATAAGAAAGAACATTATAGCTCAAGTGCATTCCTTTTGGTACCTAGAAAGCACATAACTGAGTATGGAGGGTCACCTGTACTACTTTGTAGTTTGAAAGCGCTAGCACTGAGGAAACCAGAAAAAAGTGTCCGTGAAAGCACATATGATATTTTGATTTATTCTGTGTTTTGTGTGGAGCCAATTTATAGCCTGACATTCTGTAGCTCCAGCACGTCGTGTGTTTTTCATAATTGAGATATTAATGAATGCATTTGTTTTGTGCAGACTTTTCCCAACATTGGTTACCTTGAGGAGCTTACATAATCAGAATGACGTGGAATAAGACCGTTTAAAAACAGCCTCGAAGTGAATTATCCAGGAAGCTTTGTTGTGTGAATTAGCTTATTAATATTTCCAAGCATTTCGGTCACCATCGACTCCTCATGAAGATTTCATCAAGAATAAATTCGAGGTATGTGACCACTGAATATTGTTTAATTTCTGCATCACATTGTTCAGATTTTTTGCATTTGTTCCTTCCGAAAAGAATGGATTTGGTGAATTTCATGGTGAACAATTTTTCCTTCAATTTCTGCATACTTCAGTTTACGACGCTAACCAAATGTTTGAAAAAGGATTGCGAGCTGCTAAGTAAAGATTACAGGGTCGTTCCATGGCGTTAGTAACTCGTTTCCAAGACCATTTATTGAATGTGGGTACCAAAGATCCAATAAGTAACTGTATGGAATACAGCGCTGGCTATATTGGTCAAATATTCACCAAAGCGAAAACAAATGGTCGGAGATATAAGGGTCAACATTTGTTTTGTGGTTTAAGAAGATGTTGCAGAAAAATTATCTGTCAGTCTGAATAAGTTATGCGCTACAAATTGGTCAGGATATGGGAACGCATATTTGAAAATTGACGGCTCTTGACACAGAAGAGCATGCACGAAATATCGGCATTAAATTTAGTTAGAAGAATTTTGTCTGGCCCTTGCCTCTGTCAAAGTATTTTTTAAGAGCGAAAATCAAGGGCATTACAGAATCAGAAAATATCACCAGCAAGTGGTCAACGTCTTCTAAAATTAACCATGGAGCACTTTAAGGGGGAGCACTCAGATAAAAATATGTACTAACATTTTTGTATTTGTCGTCAAGGCAACGGATCACAATAATTTCAAAGCCTTGCCCTGGCAACAAAAGCGTTTCAGTAATAAATGGATTACAAAACAGATGGATACAAATAGGTGGATATGGTACCTACCATAACACTGCTAACTGTATAACAAGTATTATAAGGAACAGTTGTTTGAAAAACTTAATCTGTATTGTTTCAAACATAAAAAAAAATTTAATCAAGCAACCTTGTTTTGTATAGAAACATGGAGCAATTGCTCGTGAACATTATTAAAGAAGATAGTTAATAACAAGAGCTTCAATTCTAAGTAGGTGTAGAAATCCCTGCTGATGATGTTCGTTTATTCTATTCTGAGCAACGTTGAGATCCTTAGCGGTAATAAATAATATTATGAATTATGACATGTTCTTAACATTTTATGAAGTAAGCTAGAGGTTATACACTTGAACTTGATGGCTATAACCTGGCTGCATCATTGTACAACTTTTCGTCTGCCACCAGGTTAAAATTCTTTTACGAATTTACGTTTTACATTTCGTGCCACACCATTAAGTGGAAAAATCAAAGGATTATTGCCAAATTATTGTCAATACTACAACAAGAAAATTTCAAAAAAGTATTCTATTAATAAAACAGCACAGCAATCACGCCAACATTACACCTTTAAACAAAATACGACTTGCAGCAGTAGAGAAAGAAACACAACAAGCACAAGACAAGTATGGCACCATTACCCAAAACAATCTGATCCCTGTCACCATTTAGGTTAGCATTGTTAACATGTAAAACAGCTCTACCAAAAAGCTAAGGAAAAGCCTACGACTCATGACATGATAAAACTCCTACATCTGTGGTTTCGACTGAGTCTACTACGTCATGTATTTTTAATGCATGCAAATATCTTTGAAGATTACCATAATAAAATATCAACAGAATGAATTTTAATACAGTAAAGGAAATTTTTAATGCTATTTATATAAGTGACCTTGATTATAGTAAATTAATTGTATAAAAGTAATAAAAAATATATAATGTAGCATGCGTAATATATACCAGCATCGAATTAATTATTACTTATTGACAATGCTGAATAAAAAAGAAAATTAGAGCTATCATATGGTGAACGGCAAAAAAAATCATAAATGCAGACACTTAAATTCCTGTTAGCTAATTATAAATCAAAGGACTAGGTGTGATAAAGCAATTCTGTCAAGTGAGATTGATTTGATATCTTTTGTAATTTGTTCTACCAAAAACGAGATACTCTAGAAAAATATTTTGTATAGCTGAAGATTGTGAAAAGATGAAAGTGAAAGTTCTAAACTACGTTTTCTTGATTTTTTTGTCATTCACCATACGTTATATATATATATATATATTTCATCAAAGCAGGTAGTCGTCTCTAAAAGTATATAAATTTCAACAACAAAGACATTTTATATGATAGGACAAGCTTTCGTATATTTACTTCGTCAGGTTAATCCTATGTATGCCTTTTCGATGTTTGGTGTTGTTGTTGTTCCTGTGGAAGGTGTCAATAATACTGTGGCCTTGTAGATGACGTTTGGTATAGTGCATTTTCCTAGAAGAGAGCAATGACTTTTTGTTCTGCAGTTACAAGATTTGTTTGTTGTTATTGTTTTGGGGCTGATGATGTTGTTATTGTGCTTTTTGATGATTTGTGACATATTTTCTGTGCAGCTATAGCTTAATTTTAAGGTGTTTCTGTTAAATATCTTGTGGCATTTGCTGGACGTTGGGAAATGTTTGTCGATGAGGCGTAGGAAGGCCTTTCCGCTGTTTGTTTGGACGGTTTTGTTAAAAGGAGGGCTGAACCATATGATGTTCCGTTCCTTCCCCGCGACCGGCGCTTCGTACTCGGGTTTGGCGTCGTTGAATATTTCTTCATTGGAGGAGTTTTCAGATAATCTCTTGCTGACGGATTTTGGTATTTCTTTAATAATGGCTGGTGGGTGGTTTGAGGAAGTGTTAATGTAGAGACGTTGGTCATTTTCTTTCTTGTATGGGTGGCGTGTAGACGTTGTGAGATCGAAGGCGATGTCAAGGAAGTCTACTTCTTTTAGGTTCTTCTTTATGTAAATTCCAAATCCTGTGTCCCTGAAAATTTATATAATGTCTTTTCTTGTTTTGTCTCATTGTTTTTCGTTAGTATCTCGAAGAATGATTAGGCCGTCGTCTCTGTACAATCCACTGTCTTCCTTCCGAATTCTTCCACCTAATTTGGACAGTATATAATTGCCAACAAGTTCGCAGATCTCTGCTCCGTCGTAGGTACCCATGGTTACGTCAAAGTTTCCTGTAGTTGATCGTTTTGTCCATAGTGACCCGTTGTTAAAGAGAAGGGATTTTCGGCAGTGTTTTATAGTTTGGATGCTTTGGACATCTGTGTTAGTATGGGATCGTGCAAAAGAAATGGCATTGTGTAGTATCGTTGGAGTTATAGAAGGATAAAAGTCTTTAATGTCCAGCTGTGTGAATGTGGATGATTGTTTTGATATGATGTTGTCGAACCACTTGATGGCTGATGCCGTGTATATATATATATACACTCGCTTACTTCCGCACCATCGTAACTATCCATTGCATCATAAAACAGTCTTGAATGTTCGGTTTGATCCAAGAGGTATTGTTGACAAACACTAGTGGTTTTCTGGCGTGCATGATAACTTCTCTACGCTTAGCTGTTATTGTTGTATATTTGTTTGCAGAATTCAAAGCATGCAAGAGAAGCGTTTCTGAGATAAGGGTAAAAATCTACGATGTCAAAAACTAAGAAAGTAATAAATTCTTTTTCATCGAGGTGGGTAAGCCAATCACAGGCTGCGAGCTCTCACACTGATTAAGGCATGTGACAGTCCTAATTTTTTTTATTAATGCGATCGAGAATTTGTTTACTCACAGTTCCTAAATGGTTCTTAGCAGGATTGATGAGCCTGTATACTCTTTGGCATTGTTTCCACTATTTCGCTTATTCCAAGCTTTGCGGTAATATCCTTTAATTCTCCATTGACTCTGTTTACTAAGGATGTCTCAAACTTCTTGTACGTTTTAGTGATGTTTTCTCTCAAATGTTTTGGTGGTGCTTCACTTCCAATTGATAAAAGTTTCAACTTTTGTCCACTGAGACTATTACATTTAAGGCTAAATTAATGGCCTTTACGTCCTTTTTCGGCCTTCTTTGAAAAGAACTTCTCATGGCCATGTATATCAGGTTTTTCTCGAATTGTTTCATTTCCTCTGTATAAGACGCACTTCGCTTTGAGTTTAAGTGGAAAGCCTATTTCTTATCATGGTTACCGGTTGGGTTTAAGAAGAAGAAAGCTGTCCATTGCATCCGTTGGATGACGGTTTTAATGAGGCTGGCCTTGCGGTCGTCCTTATTCGGTACAGGTATATTTTTCGTCCAGTAATTAAAGGCTAGCTTTTCTGTATTTTGTATATTAATGATATCAGTGGTGTTTAACATTAAGGAGCATAGTTGTGTAAAGATATTAGTAGATAAATTACAAACCAAAACTGCTCAATACACTATGTACATATTTATAATATTCTACGTTACGTGCAAAGCACAGCTCTATCGAAACACACTTGGGACTTGATGAAAGAAATCTTTTTTCATAAGACGGTCTATTTTGAAACATTCACATTCATATAAGAGCGGTTTGAAAGTATGCAACTTGTGTCTAGCCGAAAAAGTAGCACTTTTGAGTAGGGGCAAAAACCGTCTTTTATACAAGTGCAAAGTAGTGTTGAAAAGATTTAGGCATGAAAACAAATAATATGCAGTCAACTTTAGGCCACCTTAAATAGAGTCAACCAGGTATCTGTAGTCAATCTGATGATCTCAACGCTATGTGCGTGAAACTAAAGTTATTTTAGTAGCCCTTATCTTTTAATATTTTGATATTTTATAAAGATCTTCTTAACCATGTATCGAGCACTTTTAGTTTCTAGTGTATCTACTAATATTTTTACCCAAATATAATATTATATATATATATATATATATATATATATATATATATGTCATAACCTGGCTATATTATGTATTCTAACCATTTTGTTGTCGTTCAGGTCTCTTATATTCTGTGTAAGTGGAGTAACTGGAGAAATGGAGTGTTACCTTAAAATCGTAAATCCCAACGACTTGCACTTTACCACGGCACCAGTACAAACAAAAAAAAATTATCATGTGTACATTGCTTATTTCACTGGTATCATTTCAATATGCTCTAAAAGGAAATGTATGTTCCTACTTCGACTAAATTGTAAGCCACCTGGTGATTTGACGTTTACACTATTTCTCATGTGCCCTGCTTTTTTTAAGGCTTAAACTTCAAGGTTAAAAGACAACCTCAGAGTTAAGTCTTAAAATTTTAGTTTCCCACGTACAGAGGAATAAATCACTACCCTGTGTCAATTAAAATATGGAATGAACCAGTTCCTTTATGGACAAAAATGTGTCATAAAATACAAATAATAGAGTATGTAAATATTTTCTTTTAATACCACTGAATTCTTTCAGATAGAGAAATCGGTAGAATATACGTATGAATAGATTGAAAGATACAGATGAGTACGCGTGCATGTGAAATCTCTCTCTAGATGCCATATCCAAAAAGGACGTTGGCGATCATAGCTCTCCACTGCATTCTCCTTCTTGCAAGATGGATAAGTGAGACGGCATTCATGTTTGTATTTAGTCCTTCATTAATCCAGTTGCAAATGCTATCCAAATATGTAATCCTCTGTCTTCCTCTCGATCGTTTACCATCTACCATGCCTAATAGAGTTGTTGTCTCTAATCCATCTTTACGAATGAGGTGGCCTAGAAATCGTGCTTGACCACCCCTGATGCGACTGAGTAGATTTCTTTTCGACTGTGCCAGTGTCAAGACCTCTTCATTGCTCTTTCTTTCTGTCCAGGAGATCTTCAACATACGACGAAAGAACCACATCTCTGCAGCTTCGATTCTTCTTTTCATGTTTTCCTTTATGATCCAACTTTCGCTGCCGTACATCAACACCGGTATTACATAACTGTTTAAAATTCTTTTCCTCAAAGCAATTGATAAGCTCCGATTCCTTAAAAGGCATCCAAGTCTTCCAAATGTATCCTTTGCCATGCCTATTCTGCGCTTTATGTCATCATCACATCTGCCG
>RDPX01000628.1:109994-152076 GCA_003991215.1 Morbakka virulenta | reverse complement strand
CAACCAGGAGCTCGGTAGTGATATTGTCTGGACCTGGTGCTTTATCGTATTTCATCTTTCTTAAGGCTGCCTCTACTTCTGACTTGAGAATTGGTGGTCCGTCAATAGATTTCCTGATTTCTGGCAGGTTTCCCCTATTATCGTGAAAGAAATCCTGGATGTATTCGTTCCATCTTTCTAGAATCTTGTCTTTCTCTAAGATAACTGTTCCATCCTTTGCTTTGATACATCCTGAGGACGAACAACGCTTTTTTCCCAGGATACCGTCAATGTTCTTGTAGATTCTTTGAGTGTTTTCATTGAAGTCAGATTGTGCTTTTTCGCATAGCCTGTTGAGCCCTTCTTCCTTAGCCTCTCTGCATCTTCGCTTTATATCTCTATTAAGTCTTCTATAATCTTCGCCAGCACGATCAAATATTTTGCGTCTCTCTTCCATGAGGTTCAGTATGTCATCTTTCATCCATTTCTGTCGCTTTTTCTTCTTGATTTTCGGCAGCTTCTCATTGGCTGTGTTTACTAGTACATCTTTGAATGTGTCCCACTTCGGACATTCTGTATTTTGTAGCATTTGGAATCGGTTGTTGACTGCGATTTCGTAAGAACTTCTAACTTCATGGTTTGTTCTGAGGAGCTCATACTGAAGTTTGGTTGCATGTTTCGGTTTCTCTGTACGCTTACATCTAATCTTCAGTTTACATAGCACTGGAAGGTGGTCACTACCGCAATCAACTCCTCGGTAGGCTCTACACATGGTAATAGCATTTCGAAACGCATGTGAAATAAATTTACAAATAAACAAATCAACAAAGCTTATAAGGTGTTCTTACCTCATCAGATTCTGCAAGTGCTGACCAAAATATGGCTCTGACACCAACTGATGTGAAATAATCACTCCAGTATCTTCTAATTGGGGTTAAAAATAATTAGTACCAATGAGGATTAAACACCAGCTAAACTGTCTTTCCGTTATGAATATATATCTTATTTGTTTTGTTGTATTCCTAAAACTCATTTTCTATGTAAAAATGATATTCTCCTTTCTTTTCTTTATTCAAACATAATAATTACAAAGAGAAATCGTAAATGTGTGTTACCATATATTTTTCTTTCTGCGAAATATTGAGTAAAAAACTCAAATACTGCTAAGAAACCGATGCAAACAGTTACTAAATCTTATTTCTTTACTGATTAACGATTAATTACAATCCCTGTTTATTAGATAAATATGACAATTTTTACAGTATATGATTCTATGACAATTTACGAAAAAAATGGATAGAAACACTATTGGCTCATTCTTGCGATCTACCCAATTTGAAAATAAATCACTCTTTAGCAATTTTAAACCGTATCCACATGGGACTTCCTTTCTTTCTTCCTTTCCCAGAATATTAACACCTTGTAATACGTTACCACCTGTAATTTTTTTGATGAGCCGCCTTATTTATTTGTTTATAAAAAGCATGTACAGTATTTCTAGCATTATTGCTTGATGATCGAAATATCGTGAAACTATTAGTTGCAATCACAGTTCTTATTTTTCGTGTTTTATCTGATCTTATATTGCTCTGCTATATGCACTGAGCACTTTTTGATGCGAATACACAATATTACACAAATATATATGTATATATATATCGTGCCTGTGTGCGTACATGCATGCATGCTTCTGTTTCTTAGAAATACTAAAATGGCGTCCTGCAGCGAATAATCAATTGTCTCATGGCCGGGTAAGGGTCTGCTCAGCATTGGCTCGCAGCCCTCCTAGAGAAGACGTCTCGCGTAGTCATCTATTTACCAACTGCTCTAACTAAGTTCACTGTCAGGGAGGGCATCCAGCCCAGTTAACAAACTTCCTTAAACCAAATTTCACGACAGCCAAAATGCAGTAAGAAAAAGACCGCATCAGTGGAACACATTTTATGGTAATGTGTTGAAGCTGCTATGATGCGAGCTGCTCCTTATTAAGAGATGACATACAATGGAACACTAATCGACACCACATATTACTACAAAAATAATTGTAAAATTTAGGGCTAAGGCTATGCGGCACTTTGCTAAGACTAAATAAAAGAAATATTAATCGAGTTGCGTTAATTGTTAGAAGGATGAAGAGAAGGATAGATAAAAATAATAAAAGAGAATGATAATAGGTACTAACTCTTTGGAGAGGTCAAAAGAATGGTACAGGTGATAATGAGTTTTTTCTTGTTGAGATGTGCTTTTAAAAGGTGGTTGAGGTAAGATGATTAGACGACATAATAATAGACATCAGGCATGGTATTAGAAAGGTGCAATTTACTAATTCTGTCTCTNAAGACGTCTCGCGTAGTCATCTATTTACCAACTGCTCTAACTAAGTTCACTGTCAGGGAGGGCATCCAGCCCAGTTAACAAACTTCCTTAAACCAAATTTCACGACAGCCAAAATGCAGTAAGAAAAAGACCGCATCAGTGGAACACATTTTATGGTAATGTGTTGAAGCTGCTATGATGCGAGCTGCTCCTTATTAAGAGATGACATACAATGGAACACTAATCGACACCACATATTACTACAAAAATAATTGTAAAATTTAGGGCTAGGGCTATGCGGCACTTTGCTAAGACTAAATAAAAGAAATATTAATCGAGTTGCGTTAATTGTTAGAAGGATGAAGAGAAGGATAGATAAAAATAATAAAAGAGAATGATAATAGGTACTAACTCTTTGGAGAGGTCAAAAGAATGGTACAGGTGATAATGAGTTTTTTCTTGTTGAAATGTGCTTTTTAAAGGTGGTTGAGGTAAAATGATTAGACGACATAATAATAGTCATTAGGCATTGTCTTAGAAAAGTGCACTTTCCTTATTTATGCCAGAATGGACTAGTTGACTGCCTCCGGAGAAACTTGTACCGCCTGATACTAATGATGTCCAGATTTGGCAATGAATAGATGAATACAGTAGCCAAACATTTTAATAGTAACATCCACAAGAAGGTATACAAGGACGGCTATATACCGTTTTTGTAACCCAAAATGCAATAAGATGCTTGACTTTGCTAATGAATAAGATGGCACCATCAAACGCAATGTCCAGTACAATGGGCAGTACACTGGTCCGAACGTATCTGGTTGCTCATCAGCAATTCGGAAAAAATATTCTGTTATTTCGTTGTCATGGTTAAAGCTACACAAAGGCGGCAAGTTTATAAAGCGTGTCGAACTGTTAAACTGCATTGCAGTAGAAATGGAAGAGGGCTTCGTCAGACTAGAGCAAAATGGTAAGGGACCGATTGGTTGTCCAGGATTATCTTAATAGGGAGACAAGTGATCAACCAGAGTCTATTAGGTGCAGGAAAATGCACAAGGCAAACGATGCTGGGATGGCTTTAGTCATTTGAATGGATGGACCATGATTGAACAGTGAAGGAGTATATAGAGATTTTCATTTCGGGGTTAACTTGTAGTGGAAAACCAAGAAAGAACTTGAAATAAGCTACTGAGAATGACCAAGGGAGTGACGATAAACTGTGACGCCAGAGGCTTAGGTATAAACAGGCTTGTCTGGTCATTTAAGCAGAGGTCAAAGAAAGCGAGAGGCAGTAATATCTTTAAGGGATAGCTTTCTTTTTCCAAATCAAATCCAATAAACCCCAGCAGTTTAAATATTCTCAGCCAAACAAAATATATTTAAGGATATTTTGAAGAAACAGTTGCATCGTTGGGTTTTGGCCCCTTTGTAGAAACGTTTCGTAGCGTTTCCTCATTTTATACAAATCTTGTATTCTGGTCTTACCAAAACAAAAGCAATTCTCACCTTTGAATTTCCGTCAAAAGGTCTGATTTATTCACCAAAAGCAAAACAAGTTTCTTTGAGCTCACTTCAGATATGTATCTATCCTAGAGAAAAAACGCTTAGGCGTAAACAGCTTTCAAGTAAAACAGTTACACGAAAAGCACTATGTTTATAGTCCCTCGCCAGGCTTTAACAAATCAGGTTTCAGCAGGTAAATCATAAGTCAACAACCACCCTGCGCATACAATGAAATAAGTATACCTGTTAAAGCTACAGTGTAATAAAAACATGTATCAACTGTTTTCGTCGATTCTCAAAAAATCGTCTGCCTGCAGAATCAACAGTAGTGTCACACCAACAAATAAAGAAATGATATGACACATCCATTGAAGCAAATCAAAAACATTATAATTGCAGGGCAAAGTGTGCCGGTGTCTTTAATAAACACTGTAACATCCAGGCATGAAAAAAATTAATAAATAAAAAAGTACGATTGCAGTGTAGCTCAAAAATCCAAAACATGAAAGTGTTAATTCCATGAATAAAAATACATAAACAACAGAATGAATTGACTTGACGAAACTGAGTACCACCAGACCCAATTTCAATTTTCCAGCTCTGTAAAGATATATTTACCTAACACCCCTTGGTGGTACATTTGACATAGTTGGGGGTGGTAGTTTGGGCAGGCTAGTGGGCACCATAGTAGGCACAAGAGAGAATCCACACAAACCTTTTAATGACGTGAGAAGTGGTTTCTTTTCTTTCGTACGGCAACCTGATACTTAACAAAGGGTCATTGTATAACAATAAAAATCATTATTACCTATTTATATTAGTGCAGCAACAACGTACATGTGCTTTAACTTTCCTTCAATGTCCATGTTACGCTATTGTTTAATAAAACGCATTAAAAATAATAAAACGCAAAGAGAGCCGTGAGTTCGTTTCTCATTTCATTGACGTACCATTACAAAATTTAATAAACATTGCCGTTAGCTGTTCCAACGTGACTTCATTTATTCACCTAGGGAATCCTTGTCAGTCAAGCAAATATACACAAAAAAACTAAATCATGTTAATACTTTTAAATCATAATAGTCAAATTTATGCAAATATGCTCTAAATAAATTAAGATCTTATTTCTCGTAAACAGTGAGTAAACAAGTAGCCAAGTAACTACACCAAGTACGAAAAACATTAAACCTTAGTAATTGCGAGCCTTGTGAGCAGTGAAATCGACAAAACTTTACCGAACTACTTCTGACCTGATTATTCACGAGCTCAGCAATGTTCCACAAACCTGTTTCCCCCTTCCCCCTCCCCCTCAATGCAGAGGACTCATTTTTGTCTTTTTGCTGTGATGAATATGCATTCCTTAAGCTGCTAATCAACAATTTTTCATGTTTACTGGTTATATAGCTGAACAGCAGCATCAGTAACAAAGTGTTTTAAGCCACTAGAAACCTTATGATCGCTGCCACACTATCCTTTACAACCAGTCCCTCAAGAAAACTGACATGAGGATTGCAAAAGCTGCATACATAACAAACAAGTTGTGGAATAGAGTATGGTGGAGCAACCAGCCCAACATTAACACCAAACCCTAGGTCTCAAATATATCTTATCACATCATTTTTCTACCCATTGGAGTGCTGCATCATTTGCTATCTTTAGATCCATGTCGGAACAAATGGGCTTTAGTGGACAACTATATAAGATGTGGTTTTTACAAAAGGTTTAATATGGATGTACTCTCGGTACCCTGCTCTGTAAAGCAGTGAAACCAAGACCACCTATCAAATGAAGAATAACCATGTGTCATGAGTTGGCTACACCAGCCAAGTGGTTGCCAAGCACTGTGCTTCGAGGGCATTGCAAATGTGTCGTGAAACCCACTGGCATAAATACAAATAGTTGACGTCACCTTACAAACATGTGGAAGAGACTGATACGTTGGGAGCAAACTGATAAGGAATTTTAGGTACTCCTTTCAAAAAGCGGTATTTATTATGCCATCGTCATTCAGGTGGGCGGATACTTGCTACAACTACCTTGGAAAAAAGCATGGCAGGGATCATGAAAACCGAGATTACAACACAAAACCTATCCGAAAGAGTATAATCATGCAATTATGTCTATTGGCTAGACGAAAAAGTGAAACAACATTGGTTAACTTACCAAATCTTCGCATCTGTACAACAATGGGTTTCTAGCATCGACTATTTGGCACACAACATCACTTGAAAATAAAGGAAAACCTCAAAATTGAATAACAATCATTGTAATAAACAACAGCCACAAATAACCTTACTGACTTCACTTTGTTAAAACTCAAAACGATCGGCTTTCCGTACAGATATGTAATGACTCTTCTTGATTAAGATAAAAATTAGAGGTATTTATTAAAGTCCCGAGTTATAGCAGATAAAACATTCTAAGGGCTACTCCTGGTGGTCTGATTGGACGATGCGTTAATAGCTAAAAAGTATTTGATATAAGAGCAAGCTAGAAAAAATAAATTAGCGGGTTCGGGCATGATTATCATTATCATTTTTGTTTTACGCCCATTTTCCACGCTTGCATGAAATCCTTAATATTTCTTTTCCAGGCATTAAGAATTTGTGCTACCTGTTTTGCTATCCCCAATTCACGCAAATTCCATTGAATTATTTGTTGCTAGTTCCAGTCTAGCCTCCCTTTATTGCTCGTACCTTGTAACATTACGTTTCTATACGTACTGGTCCAGTCACCAATATCTATTCTTTCCACATGACCAAACTACATGAGAAGTATTTGTTGCGTGATATTTTTAATGCTTAATCTATCTTAGTCCCTCAAAAAATTTTCTTTCCTTAAGGGTTACATCATACATTTTCCTAAACATTTGCATTTCTGTTCTTCCAAGTCTACTTAGGCCATCAACTTTCACAGGAAACATTTAACAGCCATAAAGCATAACACTTGTCATCTTGTGTAAAAACACCAGCGATGTCAAAAGAGCCTCAAGAGCTCCCTAAATTCTGCACGACCTAATATTAAATGCACTATGGAGCCTGGCTTGATACTCTTCATTCCCGAGGTTAACTTTCCTTGGAACTTGGTTTTCTACACGCAGATGTAGGCATATTCTGCATTTAAAAATTGCTGTTTCTTTGAGTTTTCCTTTGGTCCACTACAAAGTTTGTGCAAATAATGACTGCAACAACTACACTAAATAGCGTTAACACCAACAAACTTTTTACATGACCAACAGGAGTGTTAACTTAATGTAAACACTGGTCCTTGACCTTTACCACCAATCATTACTTTTCTTTCTGTCACAGTACCTCGTAAAACTTTGCTTTGCAAACCAATATTCCAGGCAAAATACCTATCTTCAAGTTCCTCAAGGTCTCCGAGACAATTACGAGGTTAGCTGTATAAAGTAGTTCCCAATGTAGACCACTCCTGAACCCTTCAGTTAGGAATTTAAGATAAATTGATGAAAAACCCCCAAATATTGAACCTTGATGTAGTCCTACTTGAACTTGAATCTATTCACTAATTGTGCTTTTCATTCTGATTGCACTGCTACATCAGCTCTACACATCCATCACTGTTTTCATCAGCCATTCGTCAACGCTGGGTTTTCTAAAAGTCCATTTTACAACGTCTAACTAAAGTCTTTTCAAGGTCAACAAGGAAAAATATTCTGGCTCTTCCCCAGATACATTTCTTTTACCCGTCTTGCTAAACAGATAGTGTCTTTAATATTCTTTCAGGCATAAAATCAAACTGGATTCCATCAATACCACTTCCCCGATTTCCTGCTCGATAACTCTCTGAAAGGCGTTCATCCATATTCCATTAATATCAAATCTCTATAGTTTGCTCTTTCACAGGCCCCTCCTCTATCCTTAAAACAATTACCAATTACAACAGTGTTCCAATCTGAAAATATTTCTTTTCCTAAAAAAACTTGGATAAACAGGCTTGTCATTCTCTACCAGACCTAAGTAGCATTTCAATCACGCCACCTGATGTGCCTATAACTTCTCCTTTCTTAATTTTTAAAAGTCCCTTTTTGACAGACAGACACAGACACACAGACATACACTCTCTATTTGTGGTTGTGGTGTAATGGCTGGTTCGTCGTATACTAAACTTTCTCAGCCTCATGGAAGCTTGATGCTTCTCGTAGTTGCCCATTGTCAACTTAAAACAAAAAGCATCTAGATTTGCTGCTTTTATTCACTTTGTGATCTCAAACAATTCAGTCTGCTCACCTTTCCTAGCCAAAATAAAACAAAATATTTCTCCCTCTGCAATTTTCTTGGTAGTATATACTGCTTTCCTTTCCAAGTAAACAACACAAAAATGTAGAATAGAAATAAAATCATCGGGTTGTCTGATCCTTAAAATGCAACTAAGCACAACCCTTCGACTTCCTAGCCCTAGGTCTTCATCAGCCCATACGGAAGTTTTGTGATTACCTATATATGGCCAAAGATCAGTGGCAATCCCAAGAAATCGTTTTTCTTATGAGAAACCTGAACATTACAATTGTCATTGGAGGGTGAGCTTTATGTTTGGAAAAAACTGACTAGGAGAAAGAAATAAAAGGGAAGAGTGATGGTTTTACTTGTGTACATGCAACCACCAGGTCAAAACAATCACACTGTCAGAACAAAATTTTTGTTCTGACAGTGTGGAAATGACGGGGAAACAAAAAGTCAAAGAGATTATATTACCATCAACATAAAATTCAGAAGAGGTGAACAATAAACTTTGTCATACCAGGGCAAGAAAAAAGGCGATTATAATCCTGTCATTTGCAAGATCACGGGATAGTTAAAAAAGATTGGCGAACCAAAATTAACACCACAGCTAAATTACAATACTAACTTCAGACCCAAATAAGCAAGTTTCTTTTGAGGAATGTGTCATAAACAAGTCAGATTAACAGGAAGTATAAAATATATCAAGCGTAATAGTTCTTTCTTTACCAGTCTTACCCATAAACCTGTAGATACATTCCATGATCACAGTAAAAAGTTCACCATTGGAGCGAGATCCTCTACATCCATTCTAAACATCAACAAAAAGATCTAAGTTCTACAAGAATTCCAGCACTGCATTGTTGATAAACCCTTCAAAGACTTCACTTATGACAGAAAGAAGATTTAGATCAAAAAAGGCAAATTAAATGGTTCAGCAGAAATATTGAAGAAAGGAACAATAATGGAAACCCTCCAACAAGGCAGAAAACAAGACTTCACTAGCCAAAAATTAAATGTTTGGACAGCAAAGAGGATAGCTTTATAGCACACCACTCAAAGACAATTACCGGAATCAAATGCAGACCAAGAGCTTTAGTTTGATCAAGATCATGAATAATTTCTGCAACTAAATTTCGATTTACGATGACAGAGTCCAAATAGAATCAGTTTGCAGGGAGACTGCCAAGAAACATCAGTCTTATTTTGAAAGGAATTGGTGGAAAACAATCTAACAAAAAATCATCCTTCTCTTCTGAGGTCAGGGAAAACTGAACACTATCAAAGAGTGGATGAATAACTTGCCAGAATTCAAAACATTATTGTAAATCTTCCAGAAACGTCGACTTGCAAGCCAAACAGATATTCAAACTCACACAGCACAGCGGCATTTAACATCATACATAACACAAGGATTCCTGGCCCTTCGGAAAGAAAACC
The DNA here is from genome assembly GCA_003991215.1 of Morbakka virulenta. Classification (NCBI taxonomy): domain Eukaryota; kingdom Metazoa; phylum Cnidaria; class Cubozoa; order Carybdeida; family Carukiidae; genus Morbakka; species Morbakka virulenta. The sequence goes on along the minus strand of RDPX01000628.1, from coordinate 142,597 downwards.
ACAGATTTTTCAGTTCCACCATGTTGAAACTGAGCATAGATATTATTGCAAAGCGAATGCCAAAAAGACAATGACCACTGAATCATGGAGGAGAATGAGGTTTGACTTTGTTACTATGACTAGATACAAACACTTTATAACCAACTTGTACCCATTCTGTGATTCAGTTTCACCATCGAAAGTTGATTTGCTGAAGACTGGATCCCATGAGATAATCAAAAGCATAAAAAAGGCTTATCGTTGGATTCAAGCTTTTAACTCAAACAGGTATAACACCCTCTCAGGCATAGATAGCAAGGCCATGGAGATGTGTTGCAGGGTCTTGTCGAAAACAAAGGTAAATAGCCTTCAACACAAAGATCACTATTACTAACATTGTCTCACAAAGTGCAAGAATATGGTTAGAGTCAGAATGAAGGAAAGTTTCAGAAAAGAAAAATTATTGGAACGAAGTCCTCTGGCTTTATTGAAAGCTACGGACAGAAATTTCCTTTATGATACCACGTTTTTCTGTGTAGATCGACTACCGCAGTACCTCGAGTCTACACTTGCGGATATGGAGTCTCTCCTGGGTTCGGAGATTCTTTGAAACCCTTGGGGACTGAAGATCTGCCAGGAGCGATTCGTTTGACTGAAGTTGTCAGGGGATGTCCGAAACCTTCACCAAAACGCAGACTATCACCATGTCGAGTAACTAAGCCCTGTAGTGATGGGGGTGGTATTAACTGGAAGGACAGCAGAAACTGTCTATCACACATTGCCCAAGAGATGAGTGGTGATAAGGTGACACTATCAGCGGTGTTTCCGTCGAGGCACCGTCTGTGGGAAGTAGTCAACCAAGGCTATAGAGGGCCTCCTCTCCTATGAGACAGACAACCCCGGCAGATGCCAGCCTGGTATTTCAAGTTTTTGGGGGTATGAACTCAAAATTTTTACAGTACACAATAAAACGCAACCACAGCACCTTATTCTGAATTTCATTGTCAAAACAGCTAAGTAAAAACTGACATTTTAATGGTTCTTACTAACTTAGCAGGATTAATAGTTTCATATTGTTCACTCCATTTTCTACTAAGTTCTTTAAAACGTTATTCTCTGTCTCCCTATTGTCACAAAGCCAAACCCTATCGTAATCAACACTTTTCACTGTTTGATAAAGGACTAAATGTCATGGAGGTCACAAAATTCGTTTTGCATACACACAAAGACTTAAAAAAAGTTACATAAACTAATAAAACACTTAAATGACTAATAAAATAAACAAATGTTCAACCTAAAAACGCTAATGACGACAGCTGATGCAAACTATTATCAAATAATTCAATACGATTTATCGGCTATCAAAGCCTTATCGACATTCTACTTACCAGTCTGTAGAATATCAGTTCCAAGCACCAACTGCTTGATTAGTAATTTAGCCCCAAGTTGCTAATGCCAAATGAAGTTTTGTAAATGGTTTTTACATTTATACTCAACATTTTCTAAGACTGTTTCGTAGGTGTTATGTAATTACATATTTCAAGTTTTACATTTCAAAATACATCATCAGGAATTCTTACTCCTTCATACGTGACGTAAACAAGGTTGTAATCAATTAGGAAGGTTTTGGTAATTCCCACTGCACAGTTTCAAATAATGACGTCAATAGGGATTTTAGTCCTCAACATCAACGCAAGAAGTTACCCCTCGTCACTATTATATATCCCTATTTTTTGTATCAAATGTTCAACAAAACCACACCTGCATTCGGCTTCTATAGCTAGGAAAAAACCGCTTCATCCTTGGTAGTTGGGATACTTTTTCAATTAAAGTTTGACATTACCATGGTATTTGAAACTCCTCTCCAAAATCAAATTTCTGTCGCCCCTTGCAATTGTTCCAAGCTTTCGAAATATTCAGGCACTCCAGTTCATATATCAGGAAAAGGAACACGTAGCATGCATAAATATCTTATTTCAATCTCATTAACAATTTCTAGGTAGTAAATATTCACTTTTATTTCCTAAACGCTTTTCTCCGAAAGCCAATTCTTTGCTTAACGTTTTGATTCCATATCTTATCAAATTTTATCAAGCTAGGAAAACAAATAAATTTGACAACCTTATTCGTGTTGTCACCAATAATTCGAATACACATTCTGTTTTGTAGCAGTTGACTTTCAAACCAAAATGGTCTATTGTTTGACAGCAGATGCTGGCCCAATGTGGGAAAAAATAATAAATGAAGTTGAAAAATTTGAAAAGATGCAGGGGCTTTTTTCACGACCAACGACCATTCAACGGTGGCGACAAATAATACCGAATGTGCTATTCCATTAAGAGTAAATCTATGTGTATCTACTTTAAATAAACGAAGCTAATGCAATACTAACCTTCTCTCAATAACTCTCCAGAGTTGACGCCAAACATCAAGGTTTTTCTCATATGGTGTTAAAAGAAGTTTGCTGTCACTTTCGTGAAGACTAAAAAACAGAACTACTCTATTTAATACAAGAACGCTTTTATTACAACATACTGTACTTTTGTAAAATTCGTAGGTAGACACAAAGTCTACGAATGCGTTTTATCTAACGTGATGGGCATAAAGTACCCTGACAATCGATAAATCTATTGTACATTGGGGGAAACCGTACTGAAAAGGCATCTAAAAACCCTTAGCCAGAGGGCCTAAATATGCTTCTTTAATTGGAAATACAACTCTAATAATCTTAAAAATTCTGAACTTTATGGACTCAGAGAAAGCCATAAATGTAAGAGCTTTATCATGTCTTGTCTCGTAAGCTTTTTCTGACCTACGTTTCGAGAGATACTTCTCCAATCGTCAGCCTTCAACAAAACACTAAATGACCCAAATCATAATTCACTTGGATGTGTTGTACAGGCCTTTAGTATTTAATTGGTGTTTTAATTTAATTCTAATTGGCCATAAGAAAAAACACATTGGTAGAGGGATGTTCTAGAAAAATTGGTGGGGCCAAAAAACAAAAGATATTTATTGTACAATTCAAGAATTTTACATTTTATCACGAGGGCCTGGTTTTACAATAACTGATGTACCAAGAAGGGGGGATAATGTAAACGTAATAACAACCGAATAAATTTTCAAAAAATTAAAGAAAGGTACAGTATTAAAGGCACCAGGTCCAGATGGAATACAATGCTACTAAATAAAAAAACTTTTTTCATCAAGAGTGCCTGGCTATACAATAACAGATATAACAGGAGGAAGGAAGAGCAATGGGCTATTCTAACATCTAAATACATTTCAAAAAGTTGAGGAAGTTACAGTATTAAAAGCAGCAGGTTCAGATGGAATACCATGCTACAGAATAATAACTTTTTATTTTATCATGAGCGCCCGGCCCTACAACAACTGATGTACCAAAAAGGGGGAGTGATAGGCATACTAATATCTTAAAACAAAGGGATGATTTATTAAATGATAATCATAAAGAATGTCAAAGTAAATGAAGAGAGAAACGAAGTCAGTTATTGAAAGTGAGGATTATATCCAATCTAAGATTAACTGGGTTAGAAATTACTTTTTTGATTAGAAAACGTTATTTGACTTGGACCTCCAGTTAGCTGAGGCAGTGTATTTTAGTATTTCCAGTAACGGATAAAATACACAGGGTATTAGTTAATAATATGAAAAAGGGGAAATACAGTAGAGTGAAAATACCAAAGGGACCATTTTATGAAAACGTTTGTCACTTCAACTCCTTCCAGTGGCATTAAAACTATTGCCACTTTTGCCGTAGTTATGCCAAAGCATTACCCGAGTGTTAGTATTTTAAAATTAGTATTCTCGATGTGCAAGATTTTCAGTCGGCGACAAAGTGCTTCATACTCTCTTTTCGTGGATGCAGTACACAATAAATGGCTATTAATTTCCTTGATTTGGTGACTAATTTTCTTATTCATCCCAGTCCAATCTCTGGTGACACCCACTGTATTCCAACAGAGCCACTACCCAAGCGGCTGCTGTTATCCTGTTCCTGCCATTTAGTTTTGATTTTGATATCAAATCCCATCTGCCTTTTGTATTCCTATAAATTCACCTTTCTTTGTTTTTTTATTTTATCCAGTTCACTATTCCCAGGTACGTGTATTCATCTCCGTCAATTTTTCACACTACTCCATTGCCTGGTACCTAAATGCCAATCCTAGGTCTAACAGTGTAAATCAATGAGTCAATTTTTACTTCACTGTTACCAAACATCTTGAGAGCATCCAGCAACTACAGACAGTTCCCATGTCATTTATTGAAGGTAATGGGGTTTAGATCATCATCTTAATCATTAACCGTACTTGTATTTTCACTTTTCCCCCTGGCATTCATCTCGTTTTCATTCCTCGTATCTTCGAAACCAGCATCTTCAATCTCTTTCTTCTATAAAGTCTTCTTCATCTATCAGGTTCCTTCTACTGCTTTCTCGCTCCAGCTCCTGCTAAGAAAACCATCTTCGTTTTTCCGAATGGTTATAGTTTGAACGCTCAAAATCGTTTTGTTATACGTAAATCTCCTCTTTCTCTCCATTCTCTAAACAGAGAAAGAGTCTTTGTTCTCCAATTGGCTTTCCGAAAAGTTTATTCGACAGAAATATTCAACAACTACCTCATTAACTTCCTTGCTACAACAAACTCTAATGGCAGTAATGTGATGACTAGCGATATGGTACTCAATTGCCGGTCAACAATCGGGCAAGGAACCTTCATTTATTGATCCAGTTCCACACAGGTCTTTTGGAAACATATTTTGACTTGACATTCTTCAAAATAAACGATCCATTTTTCAAAACCATCAATGTTTTAGTCGAGAAAAACTCTGGAAAGGTTTTCAACTAAGGACGACGAGCCCAATTTAGTGGCCCAGTGATTAAATCAACAGCGTAAAGAAAACAACAAGTCCGAAGGTAAAAGCAAGTGAGAAAGGTAATCCCGATTGAAATGGGTTACAGCCTTGCTTAGGTTGAAGGAAAAAACCCAACTATCTATGAGACTCGACCATTCCGTATTGGATGCCATACCGAAAGTTCTTGGAGATAGAACTATCATCATCATTATATATTTTCACTATTATCATCATTATTATTATATTATTATTATCTTTTTTATTATTATTATCATTATTTTATCATTATCATCAATATTGTTAATATTATGTACAGATTTACTTTAATATTATTAGCAGATGATATACCGACTTTTAAACCGGGAATGCTGAATATTACAAATCATCAAAGTTTCCTCGTGCTTTTTCTATTCATTCCTCTAATACTTTCCTGGCTAAACCCCAAAATGTGTGGTTTTGTACGAAGTGGATCATTACCTCTATTCCGATTTGTTTAATAAATTTCTTGAAATTGTGTGTTACACTAACAAGACCTCCNATCATCATCATCATCATCATCATCATCATCATCATCATCATCATCATCATCATCATCATCATCATCATTATATATTTTCACTATTATCATCATTATTATTATATTATTATTATCTTTTTTATTATTATTATCATTATTTTATCATTATCATCAATATTGTTAATATTATGTACAGATTTACTTTAATATTATTAGCAGATGATATACCGACTTTTAAACCGGGAATGCTGAATATTACAAATCATCAAAGTTTCCTCGTGCTTTTTCTATTCATTCCTCTAATACTTTCCTGGCTAAACCCCAAAATGTGTGGTTTTGTACGAAGTGGATCATTACCTCTATTCCGATTTGTTTAATAAATTTCTTGAAATTGTGTGTTACACTAACAAGACCTCCAGTGGTATCAGGTACCACTGATACTTTTCATAGACCTCATGGGCTTCAAATTTCCCTTTTGATGTCTTGATATTTTCCAATTTTTTCCTTCTCTTTTTTATCTATACTCTTGTCTCCGCGCATTGCAGCAACGAGAATTAATATAGATTTTTTAACCTTAATAATGTTACTTTCAGGTCTTTTTACTTCTATGATGTGATCAGACTTAACGTCCCAAAGAAGCTTGTGGTGTTTCTGGGTTTTGTTCTTACCATTTTTCAGACCTTTTAAGCATGATCTATTCACAAAGTTTCCAATGAATCATTTTTGTGACATTGTCATGTCCTCTCTCATAGTCCTTTTAAGCCAGTTTCTTGCACTCGCTAACTATATGGCTCACAATTTCTCCTCTTTCTTTACATAATCTACATGTCGCGGAGTCAGTACCTATATCAATGTTGTACTTTATATGGTTAATTCTGATACACTGTTCTTCAGCAGCGCATATCAACACTTCCGTAGTTATTTTCAGACCAGGGTTTGTCATCGGAATCCAATACTTTGTTTATGCCAGACTCCATCCCAATATTCTTACTAAATATGTGCACTGTCTTGACAACGGAATCAATTTCATCATAAGACTAGACAAATAATTGCAAATCAACCATGAATTACTTACTTACCTATCGTCTTCGCGCTATGGGCCAAGACGATAAGTAAGTTCTTGGCGTACTCACCAACCAATGAGGCTGATGACGCTGACAAAGACAACTTTTATGAAGAGCTCACTGATACTGTGGAACAAACACATAAACATGACATGCTAGTCATAACAGGAGACTTCAATGCCAAAGTCGGTAGTGACCCAGAGCCCCATTATGAAGTGATGGGAAGTCACGGTGCGGGAGAACAGAATGAGAATGGCGAGAGACTCCGTGAATTTTGCACCTGGAATGAATTGATCATCACAGGAACACTCTTCCTGCACGAGATGATCGACAAACTGACATAGGTGTCAACAGACGGTATAACAAACAACTAGATCGACCACACCTTAATGAGAAGAAAATTCAGATCATCAATCCTAGACATCAGAGATTACAGGGGTGGGGATATAGGAACTGACTGAAACTGAGCAACAAGTACCAACCACTAGAAGTGGAGGTACCAGACCTGCAAGAAGACAGTAACTCCTTTGAAACACTTAATGCCAGAATGGAGAAATCATACAATGACACTGCAAAAGAGGTGCACAAGAAGAAGAAAGCCAAGCCCTGGATCAGTCAGGAAGCCTAGGAATTTATCGACCAGAGGAAAGAGATGTACCTCAAGATCGAAGGAACTAGATCAGAGAGAAAGAAGGGATATAGCAGAGTATACTGAGAAAAAGACAAAAAGGTGAAGGGGCTGATCAAAAGAGTTAAGAAAGAGTGGCTGGAGAGCATCGCAAAAGAAGCAGAGGAGGCAGCAAAATGCCAGCACATGAAGACTTTATATGCTCTGACTAAAATACTATGTAACAAATGACCACGACAAAGTGCTACCATCAAAGATAAGAATGGGAACATCATCACCAACAGCGAAGACAGGAGGAAACGATGGCAGGACCATTTCAGTGAAATCCTCAAACGTGACGAACAGAGAAACTCTGAAACAGAGGAAAACACAGAAGAATATGAGATCGCTGACATCGGAACTGACCCACCCACACTTGCATAAGTTCGAAACGCCATAAGGAAGCTGAAGAATGGCAAATCGGCTGGTGAAGATCTCATACAGGCGGCGCTGTTGAAAATAGACAGAGATTTCACAGCAGGGAAGACGAAACAGGATTTAGTTGAAGTCTGGAGACTGGAGTAGACACAAACAAGATGTAGGAGAGGCTTTATAATCAAACTGCCAAAGAAGGGAGATCCCAAGAACTGTAAGAACTGGCGTGGCATTACTCTTCTCCTTGTAGTTAGAAAAATACTGGGGCGGATCCTAGTCGACAGGAGTAAGATTGTTGTACACAGCAGACTGAGGATGAAACAGGCAAGCTACAGAACAGGCAAGCTACAGAACAGGGCCAGGCACCACTGGGCAAATCTTCATTTTGCAAACATCATTGAGCAGTCCAACCAATGGCAAGCTCCACTGTATATCAACTTCGTTGATTTTGAAAAAGCTTTCGACTCAGTACACAGAGAAAGCCTTTGGACAATAATGAAGATGTACGGCATACCCAAGAAGATCATTGCAGTAGTGAAAGCCTTATATGACAACTTTGAAAGCGCTGTCATTGGCAAGAACGACACCACAGATTGGTTCACGATCAAGATTGGGGCGAAACAGGGTTGCAACATGTCTGGTTTCCCGTTTCTACTCGTCATTTTTATTTCTATTACGTGGGAAGGATTTTCTCGGATTTACCACTGCTCTTTGTCTGGCACCGGGGTCACCAGATCATTTAATCTGACTTTTCAAGCACCTTTCTCAAAATTTGTGTACTCCCAAGAAGAGCTGCATTCTGTATCGTTTCAAACGACAACCCAACGCCTACCATGGCAAGATAAGGGGCGAGCCTCTGTTACAGACCCGAGAGCACCCACGTCAACTGGTATCACCAATGTTTTCACGTCCCAGAGGCGAGATACCTCTCGAGCCAATTCCGAATATTTATCAATTCTCTCCTCTTCCTTGGCTGCAGTTCGGGCATCACCTGGGGCAGCAATATCTACGAGGATACACTTCGTTTCTTTCTTTTTATAATTATTATATCTGGTCTCCTCGCTTCAACAAATTTATCAACATGGACATTGAAGTCCCACAAGATTTTAACATTTTCATTCGCCACCACACTTTCTGCTCTGTGTTTATACCATCTGAGTGTGGTAGCCCATGCACTTTCATGATACTCCAGTGTACAGCTCCTGCAACACGGTCGTGTCTCCCTTTGTATTCTGACTGAACCAATGTACTGTATTCGCTGATGAGATGCGACACTGTCTCGTCCTTTTGTCCACACATTCTGCACAGCGCCGATTCTCTGGTGCGTTCAATTTTGGCTTTCCTGTAGTTGGTGCGGAGTGCTTGGTCTTGAGCTGCAACTAGGAGACTCTCAGTTTGACGCTTCAAGCTACCTCTCTTCGACCATTACCAGCTTAATGGGGATGCAAATTCTTTTGTCTGCCTCACATGTTGCCTGTGCATCGCCTTGTCCTGCCACCCTTTTCCCAACTGTTGTTTCTGCTCTTTCCTGAATGTTTTCCTTTGACTTTTAGACGGTCTTTTCACAAACGTTTTGACTGCTTCCATGATGTCAGAGCTCTTATTGGCGATGTATTGGCTTAGGTTTCTTCTTCACATTTCACGGTGTCGTAAACAATCATCAGACCTCTACCACCTTCTTCTCTGTGTACATAGCGGCGGCCTACATCTGCTCGTGGATGCATATGCGCCAATCCGCTTTCGTGTCTTCCGATCTAGTTGTTCTAGCTCCTGTTGCGTCCATTCTAGGATCCCTCCTCCATATCTGAAGAGTGATACTACCCACGTGTTTCCAGCTTTTACCGGGTTTCCAGCATTCATTTTTGACTTAAGTACCTTTCTCAACCTTCCGATGTACTCGTTTTGCACATTGACTTTTATTTCGTTCTGCTTTATGACATCCAACTCAAGCACTCCAAGATACTTACAGGAATTGTCCTCGGCAATTGAGCGTATTACCTCATTGTTTTCAAACACGATTCCAGAACTATCTTTCACTAATTTTCCTCGCTTCAAAACCGTGATGGTACATATATCAAAACCAAACTGCATCCTGATATCATCACTAAAAACACAAACAGTATTCAACAGTGACTCCACGTCGCTCTTGCTCTTACCGAACAACTTTAAATCATCAATGTAGAGGAGATGATTCAATTTAGTCTTGTCCCAAAACACGTAGCTAGGTGCAGCTCTCCGGAGTACCACTGTCAGTGGTATCATCGCTATGACAAAAAGGAGGGGCGAGAGACTGTCACCTTGAAATATTCCTCTTTTTATTGCTACTTCCCCTAGATCTTTTCCACCACTCTGTAGCATGGTCCTCCAAGATTCCATACTTGCTCTCAACATGTTTCTTATCCTGCTATCAACCCAATACATCCTAAACACTCGTGAATCCATGTGTGAGGCACCATATCATAGGCTTTACTGTAATCAACCCATCCCATTGCCAAGTTGGTTGAGCGTGCCTTACTGTCTTTCATGGTACACTTGTCTGNTAAACACTCGTGAATCCATGTGTGATGCACCATATCATAGGCTTTACTGTAATCAACCCATCCCATTGCCAAGTTGGTTGAGCGTGCCTTACTGTCTTTCATGGTACACTTGTCTGTTACCAACTGCTCCTTAGTCCCTCTTCCGCCCTTTGTGCATCCTTTCTGCTCCCATGGTAACAGATTTTGTTCATCAAGATGGTTGTAGATCTCATGGCTTATTATTGATGTTAACAGTTTCCACACAAGGGGCAGGCATGTGATCGGTCTATAGTTTGGTGGTATGTTTCCTTTGCTAGTGTCTGGGTATTAACAACGTCCTTCCCTTAGTCATCCATGATGGAACCTGGGCACTCTGCAAGATCTCGTCCGTTTGGTCTGCGATTCTTTGATGCAGCGTTGTGAAACTCTTTATCCAGTACCCTTGCACTCCGTCCGGGCCAGCAGCTTTCCATGGTGCCATACTACTACAAGCCTTAGTTACCATTTCGACTGTGATAGTGGTGTTTTGTTCTTCTGCGTCCACCTTAATGTCTCTTTTGGCATCCTTAAGCCATGCCGCTTTACTATTATGATCACATCTATTACCCCAAATGTTACTCCAAAATGCCCTTGCTTCTTCCGCATCTGGTTGAATATCCACCTGTTCCTTGCCTTCTAATTGTTGAAAGAATCTTTTTTAGTCTTTTTTAAAATACGTATTTTGACGGTATTGCTCGTGTCTTTCCAGATACCCTTTCTTTATTATTATAAAAATAATTATTATATTATTATATATGACTTTTTTTATAGGATGTATCTACAGTCATATCTTATATACACTATGTACATATATATATATATATATATTGTTATCACAGATGTCATGTTAAAAAAATAGAGTTAAAAAAATTATTTATTAGTCAAAACTCGTTAAAAATGAAAAAGAAAACTAAAAGAGCTTCAATTGGCAGAAGAAACTAAAATATGCTGAATGAGGGCAAAAACCGCATCACGTAGAATAAAGTGTCAGGGAAGCCCCAGGCAATTGTAGGACGTTTCTAGGATATCACGTAGACTTCGTGGAAAGTTCAACCTGAATCGTATTAATGAGACCATCACATCACTTAGGCATACAAAGTGTCAGTGATACCCTAGAGATATCGAACGTCTTCTAGGAAATCTCTGAAACTTCCTTGTCGGGTAATATTATGTCCTACCTAAATCTTGTTTAAAAATTCTAAAATCATTCTCTTTTCTTAGATTGATGGGGAGCTCATTGAAAACAATTGCTCCCTGATAGTATAAAGATTTTCTCGCTGTTTCCAGTTTTATTTCAGGAATATTTCCGTTATTTCTGGTGTTAATGTCAGTTTGCCTCCAATTATAGTATTCGTTGAATTCACCAAACACTTCATCAGAATAAAGACACTTGTGGACAAATGTACATAACTTTTTCTTGTTGGTTGATTCGATTTCAGGTATCTTCTCGCCATTTCCAGTTATCGTCTGCGCCCGTGTTTCAAGTTGTGATTCGATTTTTGATGTATGGAGGAGTCGAACCATATAATGACAAAGAACAGTATGTAAGAATAGGGACGAGAAGAGACTGGTAGATGGTTTTCGTAGTTTTGGAATCCATAACGTTTCTCATTTTTCGTAAGAGATGGATTCTCGATTAAGCTTTCTTAGTCGTTTTCGATAGATGTTGGGTGGTCATACTAAGTGAAGTAGTTAAATTAAGTACCAAGTATGTATACGATTCAGTGGTACCAATAGGTGTTAAGTTATGTTGTAGGTGTAAGGTGTCATCGTCCAACTTTTTCATTCGTTGAAAAAGGTGGACCATGACACCTTACATCTATCATTGACTGGAGAAATCGAAAGAATGGCATTAGGTGGAAGTTCACAACGAAGCTAAAGGACCTTGACTTTGCCGACGAAATCGCACTGCTCTCATCAACAAAACGGCAGATCCAGCAGAAGACTGACAGACTGGTGGAGAATGGAGAGTGCACAGACCTTAAGGTAAACACTGAGAAATCCAAGGTCCTCAGAATGAACGCCAGAAATCATGACGACATCACAATGAATGGAGAACCAGTGAAAGACGTCGAAAGGTTTGAATAACTAGAGGTGCACGTCTCCAACGTTGGAGGTCGCATCATGGACCTGGAAAACAGATAACCCAAAACCCGACCTGCATTTGTCTGTCTCCAGAACATCTGGAAATCTAACAGCATCAGCTATAACACCAAGCTGTGGCTGTTCAGAACTCTGATAACAACTGTCCTGATGTATGGCTGCGAAACATGGAAGATGACCAAAGGCGACGACAAGAAACTGGACGTCTTCAAGACCAAATGCTTGAGACGAATTCTAAAGATACTGTGGCAGGAGTACACAACAAACGGAGTTGTATTGGAGAGTGCCAGGGTGAAGAACATGAGCAGTGGAGTGAGAAGAAGGTGGTGGAAATACATTGGCCACATCCTAAGGAAAGATCCCAGCGAAGACAGTGTGACAGCCTTGACCTGGACCCCTGAAGGGAGGAGAAAGCGCAAGAGGCCAAAAACCACCTGGCGAAGGACTGTCGGGAAAGAGAGACAGACTGGTAGATGAAGATCCTGGAATAAGGCGCGCACCACAGCCATTGACAGGGTAGCGTGAAGGCAGATTGTGGAGGCCCTTGTATCTTGCATATAATTTGTATTTAAATGCACGGGTATAAGAAGTCTGCCCAGAGTTGTCCAGCTCTCTGGATAAGTCGTTAAAGTAACAGGGTCACTCCTCTGCCAGATCCCACGATTTTTTACCTTGTAACACGGCGGCCATTCACCCATGTCAGCACGGTACCTTCGGGTAGCGGGTACAATTGTTCGTGTATCCTTCACTAGATAATTTGCTAATCAAAGCTAAAGAACATCACCTGCTTTACCACTGCTCGTGTAGTTTTCATTAGACGGATTGTTTGTCATGACTGAAGAGCCTCATCTGCTTTGGTTTGGAACAAATAAGTACCCTCTTTCTCCGTAATTGGTTTCAGTTTGCTGACGACACAGCAGTGGTAAACAGTCCAAAATCCGGCAACCAACTGTTGTTGAACTTGTTTCAACAGTGGCCCATGTGGGCTAATTTCATAATACGAATAGACGAACATCACTACCATGTCATAAACAAAATCCCAATCATTAAGTGTGCAATTCCTGTCGTATTTAACCTTCAGAGGGGAAAGAGTGGAATGCGAGAGGATTCCTGATAAAATGAAATGAATGACGACGATGATTTCGTCAAATACTTTATTTCACTGAAACTACTTCTTATTGTATAAAAGTAAGTTAATTCAATTTGTCTGTTTAAAAACTTAAAGACTACGTTGAGAAATTTTAATGAAATTTTTGAATAAGATATAAGACGTTTAAGTTATTATTATTATGGCTGTTGCAGTACCGAGAGCCCCAAATTCAATCAGGATAGCCTTTGTGGCGATATTCCTTATGTCATGGTTGTGTCATGATATTTTCTTATCACCTCTTCTCCCTTATCTCTGATGTCCTCATCAACTGGTATAGCAACACCAATGATAATAGCCTCTTTCTTTCTCTTGTAAACTACTACTATATCACGTCTTCTTGAACTCATTATGTAGTCAGTTTGTATTGTGAAATCCCAAATGACTTTGCACCCCTTGTTTGCCACGACAAATTTGTTACACCCCGAAGAAAATGTTTGTGTTGCAAGTAAGACAGTTCTGTGTTACTGGGTGGTAAAAGCTTGGACATCCCTTAGTCCTGATTTAATTAAAAAGTACTTTCGCTTGTGCCACGTGAAAGACATAAAAGTAGATAAAATTGCCTGCATGACAGAAGATCGTTCCTTATGTGATAGTAAACAAGTACTACGAGGTTTATTGAAACTGTCATTTGAAGAGGTAGTCTGTGAGTCATTGAAACAAAAAGAATCGAACATGGTTTTGAACTCAAAACAGAAGACTTAAAAGAAAAAAAACCCCAATGAAATCGTAATTGATTGATATACTTTTATACTGCATTGTACTGTAATACTTTTTTGCTTATGTACTTTTCTTAACTTTTTGTTATCGTTTCCTTCAGTTGGTTATTTTTCAAAAACTTGCAAAAATATGCCGATTTGAAAAAAGGCAAGTAAAAAAAAAAAAAATAGGCCGTGGCCTATTATCAAGCAAATAAGATAGGTACATTTCATGATGATTTCCAAATTAAATTAAAATGGCCTCATGCTGTTTATTTTGCAATTTCCTTTCTTTCGATTTTTCAATCACACAAAAGAAGTCAACGCAAATTACTAGCTGCTTTTTACCATCTCAAACATCTGCAGCCCATTTTCGTAGCATACCTTCTTTCTATAAAACTCAATCCCCTGAAACTATGGTCTTTGTGTCTGAAACAATTTTTTAATTTTTAAGGATGAAATAAAAAAAGAAAAAAAAACCTAACTAAATAAAAAGTATGATAAAGCCTATAAAATTAAAGCTTAAAACCAGTAGGAAAATAACATACAGTGCCAACTCTCTCCTCCAGTTAAGAAAGCTTTCCTTTTCCATTTTCTTCAATTCTTCGGGTGAGGTTTCTTTGTTCCACGGAGGTCTACAAAGATAATACAAAAAGATATGTAAATCTTACTCCTGGACTCGAAACCATCACCACTTTCATTTTATTTTTGCAACACAAACCTTATCTTTCTTCCGGTTTATAAACAAGAAATTGTATTAACTTGGGCATTTCCAGACCTGCCAGTTGTCTTCTTTCAATCGCTAACAGCAACAATGGTGATCTTAGTGACCTTAGCGAATAGTCTTGTGAAGGACACCTTTTATTCTCTTGAATGCCGAATACAAGCGCATGACTGAAGCCGTAGTTGCTGGGTTAGTCAATATTAGCTCATACAGTTTCGCCACCTGTGGCATCGTTTTGAAAAATTTTGTAGCATATGACATTTGCATTACCTCATGACGGGCAAGGTTAAAAAGCGTTTCAGTTAAAAAAGCTCTCAGTTCAATTTCTAATTTGGCAAGCTCAGATCAAAGACCATATACTTTAAAGAGAGAGTAGAAAAGTATTCCTTGGAAAAACTTAAGAATAGAGAGCAACTTTTTCAGCATTTACAAGCTCAACAAGAAAAGTGCTTATATTGAACCAAACATTGCAGATAGTTCTGTAAAAAACGTTATAAGTGATTTTAAAAAACACACGCTTGCAGGACCGTTCGGTGGTTGCTTCAGAAGCCATCTCTTGAGTGAAGATTCACTCTCTCAAGATTAAGAGTCGAGTGTTGCCAGGCTCGAAAGGAAGACTCATTATTTCTCAATGCTGATATTGTATTTTTCACTTCTTCCTGCTTTGAGTTCCAATAAGAGCTGTCAAACCTCTTGGTTTGCACAATTTCAAAAAAGGAATTTCAGTAAGGGAAATATCTATTAAAAGCCCTAAGGTTGGCACACACACTCAATACTTTTCTCTTTAGATGCATAACCAACGGTACCATCTACGGCGGTATAATACCACGACTCTCGATTACCCACTATGTTTTCGAAAAAAACAAGGTCAGACTAATGTACAATGCCAACCAAGCATACATTTGAATTCCACTTAGTCTCTGATACTGCAGGAATACTACATTTCACACATAAACATAAATCTAACGAAAAAGAACGTTTCACTGAGTGAGAGAAGAACGTTGAAACCATATTTAAATCAAAAAAGTCTTTTGCATGGGCTTACTTTGTATATATTTTGAGAAAGAATCAGTTTCAGTTTAGAAGCATATCAATGAATGAAAAAGAGCCTTTGGATGCTTTTTTTCACTCTAGCATTAACTTCCGATAACTTACCAGACACAACAGAAGGTCAATCGTAGGTATGGGAACAAGTTGGCTAACACCCTTGTATCTATAATTACCAACCAGCCAAACCCAGCTACTTCTTTAGCAATTCGTTGTGTACCACAATCAATAAAATCTACGAAACATTCAAAAATTTGAAAATTCGATAGGTAACGAATACAATAGAAAATTGGAAGAAGAAAAGAAATTACTAATGTTTTAAGATATGATTGAAAAGTTGACAGGTTTCGTAAAGTTGGATCAGAAGTAACTCTCAAGTGTCTCCAAAAAATGCGTCCTAATGAACGGTTGTAACACTTAATAAAATTAAATTAAATTTTCATTTAATTTTATATAAAATTATTTACATTAAATTGTCTGGTAAACTTGGATATATTCATGTGTGGCAGCATCTTATTTGTATAGGATCACATTAAGACATCGGCCAGGCATTGGTCAGCACAGCTTGCGAGGCAAACCTTTGGTTTACCCTCACCACGAATGTTCGCCAATCTGTTCGTGTGCTCACGGTCAAGGCTGGACGATTTTTGTCTGAGCATAACTGGTATTTGCTCAGGCCAAATCCCCGACAACAAGTCAATGCTATTTCGTTTGCCTTTTTTTCTTTGTTTGTTAAAATAATATATATATTATAATATTCATTAATATTATTTATTAATAATATATATCTATATATATTGTTTCAATCAATTGTTTCTAAGAAAACATTCCTCGTTCCAATATTTATTTCTTTAATCTTCCTGTTAATAAAAACAACAATTATAAAAGATCAAATGATGGCTAAAAGACATGTAGCAATCATGTACCAATCGATGATCGTAGCAATCATTCCTAACTTCCCATTTTCCACTACTTGTGCGAATCGACGACCGAGTAGAGATCCTTGCTGATAGAAATGGAAAAGAATGAGGAGTTTAAGTGGAAAACCTCATCTCTGAACAAATGGAATTAAAAATATATCAGGTACAAAATAACATCGAAGATTAGGAAAACCCACTAATGTTACAGTGAAAGATAACAGAAGGAAATTTACACAAGGAAGCATGTTTGGGTGAATGTAACAAGGAACTTGTTGCTGTGGCTGATAAAGAAATAATCTGAATGGTAAGCCAAGTAAAATATACTACTATTAAAAAGAGAGAAAAGTCTTCCAAAGATTCGATCTACAAAGTCATATGTAAGACGAATATACAGAACGAAACTGAACATTTTCGAAAGGAACTGTCAACAATAGAAGAAATTTCCCGGGGTAAAGCTCTAAAAACTTGAAAAAGCATAAAAGTCAAAAGAAAATAAAAATAGCGAATATGAATGACATACCTGAGATAAAAGAAACTATAAAACCGAACGGACAGCATACATGAAGGTATGAGAAACGCTCTAAGTTCTAGAGACAGAATAACATACTTCAAACTGATACAACTAATATTTACAGGTATATTGGTAAGCAACAAATTGAAAACAAAGAGAAACTCCCCATTGAAGAAGTACAAATCTTCTCGGAAAAGATGTGGAGTGATCCAAATGTGCATAACAGTAATGTAGAATCGATTAAAAGAGAAGGAGAAAATATGAAGGAGACAGAAACCTAAGAATGGCTAGGAATATCCTTTTAGAACGTGAGGTATGCCTTAACAAGATCACGTGACTAGAAATCACGTGGTAGCGATAAAGCACCAAATTTTGGCTGCAACACTGGGAAGCTGCGCATGAAAAATTAGCAAAAACTTTACTGAATTTTGTCAATAACCCTAGTACCATGCCAGCTTGGTTTGCTAGATGTATTACATTTCTCCTTCCCGAAACAGAGGACACAAAAATGCCTAAGAACTATAGACCAAAAACATGTCCCACCAGAATGTACAAACTTTTAACCTCCACCTTAACTGTGTAACTATACACATACTTTGACCGCAACAGTATCTTTCCACTGGACTAAAAAGGAAAAAGGTTGTAAACAAGGATTGCATGGTTGTAAGGAACAATTATTAATACACAAAAGGACCCAAGTAAACTGTCACTCAAAGAAAAGTTATTTAAGTGTTCCTTGGGCTCATTACGAGAAAACACTTGATAGTGCACCCCATTCATGGATACTATAATCAGTAGAATTATATGAAGTATCACAAAACTTCATTAATTTTTTGAACCACAGCATAGACTTAAGGAAAACAACTCTTCACCTAAACCATGCAAAAACATACAAATAAAATGAAATCAACATCAACAGTGGGATATTTCAAGGTGACTCACTACTCTTCTGCGTATCTCTAATGCCACTTTTGAATGAGTTGAACAGAACTGGGTACGGTTACAAAATCAGGTATAGGTTAATCAGTCATTTATTTCACAAGAACAATTTGAAGTTATATGCAAGAGATGATGATAAGCAGAGAATCTACTAAGTCAGTAGAAACTTTAAGTAAGGCCAGCAAAGTGGAATCTGGATTGAACAAGTGTGTGAAAGCCACTTTTAAAAGGGGGAATCTATTAACTAGCTTACACCAACTTCTTCGTTGGAATTAGACCCAAGTGTGACGATAAGAGAACTTGACCAGGAGGAAGTTTATACGTACCTTGGTGTAAATGAGGGAAACGGATTACTGCATGCACAGATGAAAGAGAAAGGCAGAAAAGAAAATTACAGGTGAGTAGGACTAGTCTCAAAAACTGAACTAAACTCCCAAAACCGCATTACTGCAACTAACACCTTAGCTGTTCTAATCGTCCAATACAACTTTAATATACTTACTTGGTCCCTCATGGGGCGTTTAGACACTACCACAAGAAATTTATTGACAACAAACAATACGTATCTCCCTAAAGCTGATATTGACCGCCTTTACCTTCTCAGCAAAGACCCAGGAAGGTCACTCATCCAACTTGAAATAGCTTTTAAAACTACTACTATCAGCCTTCATAGGTACCTAGGGTCAACACAAGACTGCATGATGCATTTAGTTAAGAAACAAGAAACTAGGAAAAAAAGGTATTCGGCGACAAAAAAAGGTAACAAATTCAAAGTTGAACTACATATATAAGTACAAAACCCTGTTGACAGAAAACCAGCTACCAGAGGCTAGAATGATAAAAAGTCAAACTAAAACAGCAAGCTCTAAACAACAAAAAACAGAGATGGCAGGATAACCCCCTTCATGACCAACATGCAACTCGAGCAGAGCAAGCTACTGTAAATTAATAAGAAACCTATCGATGGCTCAGAAGTACAAGTCTTAAGGTTGATACGGAGTGCTTTATCCTGGCTCCACAGGGTCAGTCATTATTTACAAGAAAATACCACACAAACATTATAAAAACAGAGCTGGTCCAAACTGTAGGATCTGTGATGGTGCCTTAGAATTAATAGACCATCTTGTATTGGGATGTTCTGTACTTGCACGCAATCAATACAAAAATCGACAAAACAGAATAGGCCAGTATTCATAACGGACAATGTACAATCACTTCGGTAAAGCAGTTTGTAGAAACTGGTTCGAACATCATCCCCAGTCTAAACAGAGATTCGAGAAATTTGTATTCTTTGGAGTTTTACTATCAATACGGATAGTCCAATACGGATAGTCCAATACGGATAGTCCAATACAGATTGACAATAAAAGCAAACCGGCCACATACCATAATCAAGAACTAAAAAAACCCAACATGTATTATGACTGATATGTTAATACCCGTTGAAAAAACTTATCCCTTAAAGAATTCGTAAGAGTTTTTTTTGAGATTAAAATTGCAAAAATGTAAAAACAGAAGGTAAATACTGTCCCTGCAATTAAAGGAGCATTGGGTATGGGTAAATAGGAACAGAAAAATTAGTCGATAGTTTACCAGGTAAACCTAATTTACAAGAAACTCAAAAGATAGTCCTTACAAGCACATCTCGTATTTTACGAAAAACACTTTTCATGTAATCAGAAACAAGAATATTAATTTTTTATTTAACTTAAAGTATAACAACTTTTTAGTACATAACCGTGCTTAAATAAATACTTTTTTTTTATATATATGTACAAGTGTGTACATCTAACGTATTGTGTCATAATCCAGTTGATACCTCTACATCTCTGTGAAGACTCTGTCAATGACGTGAAAGAAAGGTAAGTCTAAAGTAACCAAATAATAGCCAGTTCGAAAGCCTGGTTTGTAAACGTGCTGCGATCGAAAAAATCCTGAATGAATGGACTGGAGCAATGTACGTTGTCAATATGGCGATATATTTGTATATATAAACCCCAATTTAAAGAATAGAGTTGCTATGCAGCAGGAGTTTCACAATACTGTAAAAGTAATTAAGCAAATTAACGAATTCACTTGGGAAATGGCGAAACTAGTTTTTGTTTTCGATGACGCATTGAGCAGGAATGGTAGGCACCAAAACCACAGCCCAAAATAAATTTCCAACTTGTTAACAAACGTGAAATTATGGGCCAATACTATTTAACTGTCGCAAACATATGCTTGAAACATCGAGGAAAGATTTAGTGACACTCACGAATCTCCAAGTTTTTGAAAAAAATCAACAATTTTGGCCATTCAATGGAGACCGTAGGATATCTGGCAATAATACAATTAGCAATATTCGTGAACAGTTTTAAGACATGCTAGTGCAAAAAGGTTATACTTGATGTTATGAAGTTGATCCTAAGTGGTCGTCTTTAAAACCAAATGTGATTCAAATTGTTAAAAATAATGCAAAAAAAAATCATTGACATAATTGGAAGTATGGCCAAAGATTTCCCAATGTCAGGAATTAAGAGAGCAATAACAATTTACACTTAATGTTTCCTTCACTAACGCAAACGCAGAACAATTATTTTCACGAATTAATGGCAGTTGAAAATCTGTCATTGATTTATCGGTTTTTGATAAAGCACACCGGCTCCAATAAATCGGCGAATTGTGTTAAAAGTTACGTTGGCAGTGACGAATATTTTGTCGATACAAACGAACAATATCAGATCTTGAAAACAACAGTGACGTGGACTTTGATGGATTTTCAAAATGACTATTTTAAGTATGCCTTCACCTTTAGTCCTTTTAAAATTTTTATAGTCTCGCTCCAATTACTTGAGTTAACAGATTTCTAGAATTATAAAGATTACTAAATATAATTGAATACAGAGTATAAATTTTATCAAATAGATTGACGAAAGCTCCTTTGCCAGGAAGAGTATTACATACTGAAATCGGAGAAATTCTTATCAAAAACATTTTACCAGCAATACTGAGCTTCATTTTATTTCCCATAAAATGGTTTCTTAACGAATCACGAGAAAACGTGTTTTGAAGTGTCACATCAATTTAATACTGTTGTTTTTAATCTTGTCGAACATTTACAAAATACGCGTACGCAGAAAATAAAAACAGTTGGACATTTCCATAATTCATTTGTTGAAATTTAACGAAAGGGAATACGAATAAATTTACTTCATTCACTTCACCTCTTCGCAACAAGCATATTTGGTCTGAAACCAACTTGTTGCTTTTTACACATCATTCTTGAACCACCTCACTCTGAATGTTTCTACTAATCCTAGTAAAATGTGTATGGTACTTTAATATTGATAGCGAACAGACAAGTTGTATTTATTGTTCACTTGATCATAAAATTTTCATTAAAAATGACTGAATTTTACATAAAAATTATGTCTGGAAAATGCGGTTTCATGGCATTGGAAACAAACATTTTCTTTCTGTTTCCAGATGTCCTGAAGTTTTGGCCGTTTTTCATTCTGAATTTATGCTTAAAAATTACGAACCTTTTCGTTAAAAATGGACTAAATGACCTCTCTCGTGCTCGTTTTTTCCTTTCATCCATGGCACACCTGGAGGCAGGGCACTCCTTATAATGCAGTTGTGTCCCGATTTTCTTATTTAGTCTATAGCAGTTTAGATCCCTCAGCTCCATTCATTTCTTGGGGTTTTCCTTCTCTTTGTTTCTGCACGATGTTATCAAAGGAATATCTCTTGGTGTACGTCAGTACCTTCCGTCACAGTCGGAACATCATCGCAGTGGTTACAGACGCGGGATTTTCCCAGCATTGTTAAAGGCGCAATTATGGGCCACGCACCCTTCCACTCACGTTGTTGCTTAGTTGTGACGTAGTTTTTCCACCGTTATTACATTAATAGCTTTATATCACTGTTAATTGTTATTGCTAATTTACATTTACGTATGCATTTCACTAAATTTAGGCTCCTCTTTTGTATACATACGAGTAGAAATGTAACAGAGTTAAGTCAAGAAGACATCCAAGTAGAACTCTGTTGCTTGTCTTAAGGCTAGTGTTGTTTGTTTTTTAGTCATTCGTTTACATACGTTGTCCGAGTTATCAACATAGAACATTTTTGTTGTTACACTCTCATGGGTTGACTTCCATGATCGACTTCCATAGTAAGCATGCAACCTTAATTAGGTAATACCTAACAGTTGTAAATATCAGAGACCACAATTTACTAGTCGTTGTTAAAAGTGTCAACAAACCTCAGCTATGCAGATGATCTCGCTAACATAAATAACTCCAGAGCTGAACTACAAATATTTTTTTTAATATTGTCAAAAACACAATAATTATACATAAACATTTCAAAAACGAAGGGTATGACAACTGATCATACCAATACCAATCTCCAGCTCACAGTTTAAGACAAGAAAATCAGATAAGTTTCAGAATTTGGCTATCCTACCACGTGCCATCTTCAGATGGCAATGGATTAGTTACTATACAACATCAGATTGTCCTTGGTTACATACCGTTTAACAAAAATAAGGTGATGCCAACACCGAAAAGAGCTTTCTGTAATCTGAAAGCCCAAACATCTGAGATTAAGATACTACCAGTTACAATCGATGGTCTTGATTATGTGAACTGGCCCACAAAACCGCTTAAACAGGTATTCACATTCTACAACCACATTATGAGACTTATGACTATAAATACCTCACTGGCCACATTTCTATCGATGAGCTACTCACCATAACCAACCGTATGCCAATCACATGTTATCAAGTAAAGAATAATAAAACTGCATGATAATATTAATAGATCAATACAAGGGGTATATAATATGTCTAAATGGGAAATTAGCTGAAAGAAAAGCAACGGCAGCCAACTTAAGCGATGGCTGGATAATATCCATCTGTTGTGAAGAATTTATGGATTTAAGGCTTGGTGGCAATTTACAATGGTTAGTTCAACCATAGCTGCCACAAAAAACGTTGGAGCAAATCCAGTTTATAGCTTTTACTCTCCTTTTCAGCCCAATCAATATGAAAAATTCTACTGGATCTTATTCTGGCTTGGTCACACTAGTCCTAGAGAATAAAATTTAGCTGAAAAGAACAAACGGTTGAATGTATACAGGGACTGACTTACATAGCCATTATTTGGAGCACTTGGAGTCATACATTATTGAAATTAATACCGTAAACAACCAGAAAGAACTATTTAGACTTAACTGTACGTAGAAATACTGATAATCTGCATTGTACACAACAGGATAGGCGTATCAAATCAAGTGCAGTGGCAAAAATTAGTAAAACAATTGTGTGGACGTCTTGTTTTTTAATCTTATTAAATCTACAAAACATAAAATATCCAAATCAACAATTACCTTCTAGGTACCGTTAAAAACCTTATATTTTTTGACTGTGTCTCTTTAACGTCCTTCAGCTGTGCCTCTGACAACACACCTGGAATGTTCTTTGATGTTACAATTTGCAAATTCCCTTTCTCTAATAAAAAGATATGATATACGTATTCCCATTAAAAAAAGTAACTTCGTAACATAACAACGTATCCTAAAATTTGTCTAAAACATATTTACAATTATTATACTTGCACCCGAAATTTGAAACCATATGACTCACTGGCTGATAGTCTTTGGTGAATTATGATATTGGCTCTCAAATGGCTACTACCTACAAGAAGACCCAGCCGTTCTTAATTGAGCAAACACGAGGCAACCAACTTGTGAAAAAACAGTTACACTCCCTATGTTACCAAATGGTAGCATTCACATTTTGATTTACTGTATTCAAACAAAAATTGTACTTACTATTATGACACCCCAAAATGATGAAATTTAATGGTTAAATTTCATTATTCTCGTTGGAAAAGAAAATTATCAGTCAAAGAATTTAATGCTCCGATTGAAATGCACGCTAAAAAAAGAATCGGTGAATTGAGCTTTGAATAATTATGCCTCACACAATTCCTTGATATTCTGTTTTTACTTTGTTTCGACGTCATAGTACTGCAGTTATTTTACCGAATTCGAATTGTTACTCTTTGAAAATATTATTGGCGCAGTTTTATTTTTTAATTTTCCCCCGTCATATCTCCTGTGAAAACGCACCCAACATAATCAGTAGAATTAAAGAATTTCATACTAACCGCCATCGTAGGCAGTGTTTATATCTCATGTGTGGTGTGCACTGATCTGGCCGTAAATATACTTGGGCCTTAAAAGTGAACTAGTTCGGTAAGATACATAACTGTTTTCCTAAGAGAATTTTTCACGTCGGTTACATTTGCTTTACTCTCATTTTTAAGTAAAGGGGTACCCGGTTTATTGTTAGATTATGGTTTTTACAGACATTTGAAGAAACCAGTTCATTAATGCTATTGGATATATGTTTTATATAAATTATATAAACGAGATATGGAAAAGTTATTTATTCTTTTTTTTTATTCCGCACAGTTTTCGTGTATAATCTCTAGCAAAAAGATCTCCAAATTTATGCCGCAAGTAATATCTTTATCAGCCTAAACAGAAAGGCGACACGTTTAAATTCCTAATTATTTTACTTCCCTCTTACCCTTGCGAAAGCATTGTCCGTCGGCATGTAAACGATTTGCTTTTCTTCAGCACTCGCATCACGATCTCAATTTAATTTTTCGGTTAACAATGGTGTTGACACAGTTTGTGTCTATAAACGTTGAAGATCCTTTTCCAGTTAGCTGCAGAATTTACTTTTGAAAGTTCTTCAGTAACAACAAAGTTATCGATCGATCAATGGTGTTTCGTGTGAGCTGTTTGTTTGTATTAAGTCTTTATGTAGACAAGTTAATCCTCTTTTAAAAGTCGAGGTTTGGCAACTTTTCTCCGGCATCGCTTCTGAACCCTATCTGGGGGCTCACAGGACCCCTGAGCCCAGATGTCATGGCTAAGTGCTACGCGCGCTGAAATTCGCTCTGTCAACAATATTAACCAATATATTCCGTATCCCACAAAAATCTCTGGATTGGTCACTGTAGATTGGAAGATACCAGCTTGCTTATTTCTGTATTAATCAACAGTAATCAGTATAGATGGCCGTGGCAGAATGTCATGAAAACTGTAGTGGTATACATTTTTAGTGCAGCTGGTTTGGTGTTTCTCGGCTAAACCATACATATATAGATACATACATACATAAATACATACATACATACATACATACATACATACATACATACATACATAATGATTGCTCCTTCTTGACAGAAGTTTGATACCTCTTCAATTTAATACTGTGATTCCGTGCGGACGTAGGTGACTTCAAGTCTTGCTTCTGTCTTGCTTCTGTCTTGCATGAACGATCACAGACAAAACAAATGAACTTTCCCACTTATGGAGCTGCATATAGATGAGCTTCATTATGAATTTTGGAATGTCTCGTTAGACCACTTGCTGATTTGCAGACTAGACCACAGCTAACGCAGTTATGCATCAATGGACGAAGTGGCAAGGTTTTCTCATAAAATTGTTGATCTTGCCTTCGNACATACATACATACATACATACATACATACATACATACATACATAATGATTGCTCCTTCTTGACAGAAGTTTGATACCTCTTCAATTTAATACTGTGATTCCGTGCGGACGTAGGTGACTTCAAGTCTTGCTTCTGTCTTGCATGAACGATCACAGACAAAACAAATGAACTTTCCCACTTATGGAGCTGCATATAGATGAGCTTCATTATGAATTTTGGAATGTCTCGTTAGACCACTTGCTGACTAGACCACAGCTAACGCAGTTATGCATCAATGGACGAAGTGGCAAGGTTTTCTCATAAAATTGTTGATCTTGCCTTCGACTGGGAGACTTAAGATGGTTCACCAGCCCTGCTTTTGATAAAATAAATCTAGCACATACAGTCCACTTCATTTTCTCCTGAATATCAACAGGCAGTGCTCTTTTATCCTGCTTCCTTAGAGCACACTTTAATACAGTATGACCTACACACCTGTCTATAAATTCTTTACATCCTTCCCTGATTTTTCTCCTCCATTGGAGACGGTCTGCAGTTACAACTTCCCAGTTATTCACATCAATCTCCAGTAGTTTCAAATTGCTCTTCAGCACATCCTTAAACCTTTTTCTCTGCTTGTGTTGTGGTGTTTTCCCTTTCGATAACTCACCATAAAACAACTGTTTAGGGAGTCTTTCATCTTCCATCATGACAAGTTGTCCGGATTATAAACATCACAATGCTGGTACTGCTGGATCGTTTAAGGGCTGGAATATCAGGTGTGAAAGTTATCCAACTGATAGTAAGGGTTCTCCTGGGGCAATTTTTATGAAACCTTTCTAAAAGCTTGAGATTTCGCCTATGTGTAGTCCATGTTTCTGAGCCATATAATAAAGAAGTTAACACATGCTTTATAAACACTAACCTTTGTCTTTGATGTAATTCCCCGATCTGACCATACGGGCTTCTCCAATTTATTTCAGCATTCAGAGTGCAATCCCTATTCAGTGTACTACCAAGATGTACAAAACTATCAGTAACATTTAACCTCTTCCCATAAACTAGAATATATGGTTCGGCATATAAGACTCCAACTGGAGGTGAAAACATAATGTAAGTCTTCTTGAGACTGATAGTGAGACCGAAAGCTTTGCAAGCACTTGAGAGTTTGTTCATCATCAGCTACATCTCCTCCTCTGAATGTGCAACAAGATCAGCATCATCTGCATATAAAAGCCCACAAACAAGATTCTGAAAAGTTTCAGAGCTTGAATTGAGATGCTAAATCACATCTGTCCAATCAACTGGGTAATAAGAAATTTCTCCAATTATTGGCCACTGGAATTGTTGAGGTAATGAAATCATAAATTTTTAAAATTGGTAATTTTAAGGTGTCAGGATTTTGTATTAGTAGAAAACATATGAATATGAATATGTGAAAGCGGACTTGTCTTCAGTCGAAGTCAGATATGCCTCACATTTGGGTGTATATTGAACTTTTGGTCTCTTTACATTGCACTGCCTTCAAACTACTTACATGTATTTTCTGTGCATGGATATTGCACCATGGAACAGAATGAGCCAAATAAAGTAGTGTCTTACCACATCAAAAATGGCTACCAGAACTGTTACTGGAACCATGAAATGAACCTACAACAAGTAAGAATTGTATATGAGAGGGTTGGACATAAAAGATTACCTTTTAACATTTTTCTCCAAATACTCAAGGTAACTGATGATAAGGAAAAGCAAAATGTTCTACTGAGTTACCTTCAAGGTGAGGTTATGTGAGTCACATGCCTGAAACAAGGCATTGAGAATAGGGTCAACAGAGAGCAGTGTTAACTACAATCAAGTCTCTTAATAGTGGACCTTGTGAATAATGGGCCCTTCACAAAAATGGACTTTTCCTCAATCCCCAAATTTACACAATGGCTTTTCCCTTTAAAACGTCTCATTATAGTGGATCACAATAAAATGGACTTTTCAATATAACAGACCCAATGTGTCCCCATTCAGCACTGCTGATTTCCATGGAAACCTGTGAGCACAGAGAGATTATCTGGTAAACTAACTTGTCTTACAGTGGCTCCTGTAATTTTTTTATGTGACAGTTTTTCTGGAAGCTTATCACCAGAAAACATTTCCCAGGAAAATGTGTTTGTGGACAGGCTTGACTATTGTTCATTACACAGCATAAAATCACAATGACATTACCTAATAAGAGAAAGACCAATGGCAAAACAATGTATGTAAAGGTCATAACCTAATTAAGCAAACTGTGTTCAATACCATTGCAAAAAAGGCAAAATACAATATTCCATTTGAGGAAAATATGCCAATGGATAACAGCAAGGGTGTATGCCTGGCAGCAAAACTTGACCGGGCTATGAGCAAATGGTTCGTTCAAATCTGAGTGAAATGTCTACCAATCAATTGGCCACTGCTAAAGCCAAACCCCAAAATAGTTTATCTTAGGTGAGTATACTGTAAGTCAGGGATGGTTAGAGAAGATCATGAAGGGACAAGGATTGTGTACAAACGTTTAGGTTGGTAAAGCAGATTTTGTATAGAATTAAACTATAAATGGTTTAACTAATGAGTTGCTACCCAAACTCAAATAAGGTTGGAAAATATAGAATGTTTACAACCATGATGAAAATATATTATTCTACAGGATGCTCTCAAACTACACTCAGGCTAGAAAAACTGCAGAGGTTCAAGGATCAGAAAAGAGCAAGAAGTGGGACACTGCACCAATGCTGATGGGTTGGACAAGATAACTCTGACTTAGATTCACAAATAAAAAATCCACACTGTTTGAAGAACACCAATCAGCCTTCAGTCATGTATTATGGGCAGAAAATGCCTGGATGGATTGTACAATTAACAAGAAGTGCATCAGTACTTGAGAAGAAGATGACAAATAGAGGTGGGGATGGGGAGTTCAATATCAAACATTGCTTAATATCAATAACCATAATTTGCTCACTTTATGATTCATTTTTTCAATGAACTGTTTCAAATAGCCTGCTTTTGATTGAGCAAATGTCTTCACCTGGGTATTAAAAGAAATCTTTTTCTACCCACAATGTCACTTTTTCAGAGCCCTTTGAAGTCAATTACAATGATACTACTTCTTTTGTATTACATTCAATTATAATTAAGTGTAATACGAAAGAAAAATGTTGAAGAGCTTGTTGAGCAACAAAAAAGCTTAAACTCTTCAGTTTGAAACAAGATTTAAATGATAATAAGGTGATATTGGCAGCCTTCAAATCTACATTTCTGATGATCCAAATAATTCCAGGGATTCCTGGATGATCCAAATAATTCCAGGGAGTCCTGGATGATCCAAATAATTCCAGGGAGTCCTGGATGATCCAAATAATTCCAGGGAGTCCTGGATGATCCAAATAATTCCAGAGAGTCCTGGATGATCCAAAGAACAAGACAATACTGAGAGACAATGACAACCTTAAGGATTTAGTAGTCTTATGTGTAAAAGTCTTAATCAAGCTAGTAGGCCTACCCTAAAAAGTAATGTTATTGTTTCTAGTAATGTTTGTAAGCTAGAGAACACCTGTGCAAGTAGAGAAATGGGTGAAGAACTACATTGTTTTGCCTGTTTGAAGTTGGGTTATGTCACAGAACCTCCACTGTGTTGTACTCATAATATTGTTTGTAATTCATGCAAGAACGTAAACAATTTTTCATGATATAAGTTCTGTGGGGATTGAAAACCCAAATCAAGACTGTAGTACAGCTAGGGGCCCAGCCCTTTCAAACAATAGTAGTAAGATGTTTACTTCATCAGAGACAAGCCAAAGGGAAGAGATTTTTGTAATACCTCATATAGGTGGCACAACTTGTTAGTTTTTAACTGGACACTGGATCAAGTCATTCCCTTGTTAACATTTTTTTATTGATAAAGCTGGGTTATCTTTGCTCATTTAATCTTGCAGTCTTTCTTTACTCAGTTACAATGATAATGGTGGTGTTGTTCAGGGCAGTATCATTTTACCATTTAAGCTTTGGAATGTCAACTACCATCTTACATTTTTGTAGTTAGTAATGCAGATTCCTTGTTAGGTAGAGGCATGCTTGACCATCTGCAGATTGACATCAACATAGGCAAGGATGTTGTTAATATGGTGACATCAGATGGTTTGGGTAATAGTTGTAAAACAGATGCTATAATAGAATTGGGTAGTGGTAGACCAATATGACTGTTTGATGCCCATGCTTTTGTTTTTGAAGGGCTACCAGCATTCCATCAGGGCATGGAATACTGGTAGCCCTTCAAAAACAAAAGCATGGGCATCAAACAGTCTCATCAGCCTCTACAAGTAGTTGTGTGTTTCCAGAGGCACTACATAATAAAGTAAAGGCAGGATTAAAGAGGCTAGTTAAAACAGGTATTTTAGAAATGGTTAGGTGCAGTGGATTGAGCTTTCCAATAGTGTTATGAAGGAGAAGGAATAAGAAATCAGGTTAGTCACTGATGTTAGGCAAGTGAACAGGTAGTTGCTGTGTTTCAAGTACCCCTTGGACAACCAGGACGAACTGTCATGTGTTGGAAAAGGGAATGTATTTAGTAGCTTGGGTTAGAATAAGGCATTTCACCATGTACCACTGACACCAGAAAATTGCAAGTATACCACAATCTCTACCTCCTTTTGGCAATATGTGTTACAGTGAATAGCCTATGGATTTGTCAGCCTATGGATTTGTCAGCTCACCAGCAAGTTTCCAAAATATTATGGAGGATGTTGTTGGTGATTTAAGTTTTATTTTATGCTACTTGGATGACCTCCTTGTCTCAAAACAAGACTCAAAATGAAAAGCACCTCGATGCTGTTCTATAATTTAATAAGGTTCACACTTGATGTACAAGCAAGTCATTAGGAATAGGTATATATTTTGTATCTAGAAAAATTTTAGGTGGGGAGTAGGTGTTGTGTTAAGGTTGCTATGGGAAAAACTTATACAAGCAACCAAGCAGTGCAATAAAACAAAGTCCCACTTACCAATGATGATTACATTGTTACAAATGTCATGCCTACACCATATAGTAACTTTTTTCTATGAATATTCAATTGACTGTGGGTCATGGATACAAATCAATAATCTATGGGCTGTTTCATATCACCTATCATTGTTACAAAATTTTGTTTACATATATACCTGCTAAAAATTCTGTATCTGCAAGTTCTGCTGTTGCAAGGAACTCATTGATATCTGTTTGTTCAGTCACTGATGTTAAATTAAGCCTTCCCCAATCATATCCATCTTGAATGTCACTTGTGTGATGCTAGAGTAAGAGTAAAAGGAGAAAACCAAATGACAGATATCCAAATTAAAATGTTATGTTGTGTTTGTGTGTCTCATTGGCACAATAAGTCCTACATTCTGTGCAAAAATGCAATAAACAACAACTAAAAACTCTAAACTAGATTATAGTCATTAAGTGAAGGGCAGGAATGCAAATAAAAATTTAGAGTAAAATTTGATTTCTTTTAATATTTAGGAACATAGGTATCTATGTAAAGGACAAATATTAAGTCTAATCTACATGAATTGGTTACATGGATTAACTGTTGTGTATTAAGATTAATTATGCTAAGCAGCTCCATAGAGTTCTGTAATAAATGATTAACTACGAATTGACCTCATGTTGGGCTTCAATCAACAATAAAACAGCTCAGTGTACAATATGGCAGCTAACAATACAAATGACTGCTGACAATAACAATAACTGATTCGTAGTCCACAGGGAACCTGAAATCTATAAAATGTCCTATTAAATGTCAATTGAAGTGAAGACTGTCTATTATGACATTCACCCTGTCCTTTAAAGATCAAGCCAATCTACTGGATGCCTGATTCTCTCAGAGTGCCTTACAGGGTTGAGTTCAGCATTAGTAGTTATGCTAGTTTGGTCCATGGCTATTGGTACCTCTTGTGGTGCAAGAAGACTTTCACTTGTGGTTTCAGACACATTCTCTTGACGCTGGATCTGAACATGATTTTTTACATGGAGGTTTGGGAGCAAGATGCTTCGTTGATACTGTTGTCTCTCTGCCATCCTGATAGCATACAAAGGCATAGTGTGGGTTTGCTTGGAGAAGTTCCACCTCGTCAACTAATGGACCAGTCTTATTTGTGCAAACATGATGCTTGAGGAGTACAACACCTGGCTCTGCCATCCAAGTAGGCATCGACACACCAGAAGAGGATTGTCTAGCAAAAAAATAAAAAATAAAAGAAGCGCTCATAAGGAGTCTCGTTTGTTGCAGTACAAAGAAATGAGCAGATGTAATGGAGGGCATCTGGTAGAACAACCTGCCAATACTTGCTGTTTAGATTCTTAGACTTCAAAGATGTTTCAACAGCCTTCCATACAACACCATTATATCATTCCACCCGTCCATTTCCTGCAGGGTTATAGCTTGTTGTTTGACTTGTTGCAATACATGCTTTTTTTTTATAAGCATAACTCTTATAAGCATATCAGGGTCAAAATCGTGTTTTTCTTAAGAATACTCTAAGCATACCCTCAGGGTGAAAAGTATAAAACAGAAACTGATTTATCGGAAAGTATTTTCTTTTGTTTTGGTAAAATAAAGTAATATTTCTTCAAAAGGGCAAATCAAGAAAAAACCCAAAGTGTTTTAGTTTTTTAAAGTAACGACTTTTCTGTTAAACAGTTCAAACAAGCAAATGAAAAATGTCAAATATTCCTTCTCTCTCTACACCATGTTCTTCATTCGACTCTTCGAAATCGTTGTCGTCGTTCTCCAATTCAATCACTTCTTCCTCGTAATCATCTTCATTGATGTTTGCAACGGTTTCAGGTGCGTTCGCTACTGGTGTCTGGTTTGTTGGTTCGACAAGTGAAGGAGGGGGGACTGTGTATTGGGGAAGACCTTCTGGTTTTATCTTCTCGTCATCCGTACCATCAACT
>RDPX01000628.1:93744-107552 GCA_003991215.1 Morbakka virulenta | reverse complement strand
AAGAAAGCTTGCAGTTCATGGCTCATGAAGGATGAACCCCGGTCAGAATGGACATACGCTGGCATGCCACACAGGAAGAATAGTGTAGTTAAGCACTTGATTACTGAATTTTGATATATCTGAGCACTGAAACACAAATGGGAACCTGGAGTATTCGTCTACTATGTTCAGGAAATACTTGTTTTCGTTGTTGCTAGGCAATGGACCCTTGAAGTCTATATTGATTCTTTCGAAGGGTTGAGTTGCTTTAATGAGTGGGACTTCCTCTGGCTTGTGATAACGAGGCTTAGATTCAGCACAAATTTGACAGTGGTTTGTGACAAGCTTTACCTCATCCAATGAATAAGGTAAGTTTTTACTACGGACAAAGTTATTGGGCCTGGTGCCCTAAGGGTGGCACAGTGCCTCATGAAGGTTGTACAGAGAATCTTGAGGCATGGAAGCACAGGTTGCTCTGGACAATGTATCAGGGAGGATGTTCTCCTTTCCTGGGCAGTATATGATATCAAAGCAATAACATGCTAGTTAAGTCTCCAATGCATAATTTTGTCATTTTTTATCTTCCCACGGTTACATTGGTCAAACATGTACGATACCAACTTTTGATCAGTCTTCAGAGTGAAGTGTCGTCCAGTCAGAAAATGCCTGATAGCTTCAATAATAGCCTGTGCTTCCTTTTCTATAGCAGCATGGTTAAGTTTGCTCCCTTGTAGTGAGTGGGAGAAGAAAGCGAACGGTCTGCCATCTTGACTGAGTGTGGCTGCAAGGGCTACATCAGACGCATCAGTTTCAACTTCGAATGGTAATGCTTTATCAATAGAGGCCATGAAAGCTTCCTTGACTGCTTTCTTTAAATTGTTAAATGTAGTAACAGCTTCAGGTGATAGAGGAAATGTCTTGGAGTTTGTGAGTGGCTGTATGCAGTCAGAGAACTCTGGTATCCACTGAGAGTAGTAAGACAACAAGCAAAGGCATCTGTTGAGTAATTTCGAGTCGTGAGGTATGGGTAAGTTGCGGAGAGGGCTCAGCCTTTTAGGGTCTGGATGAATGATACCCTCTTCAATTATATATCTGAGAATTGCAAGTCTCCGGGTTGAAAATACACTCTTAGAGTCATTGTAACAGATATTCTTCCTCTTGGCTGCAGCGGGGAATTGCTCCAGATTTGCATCATGGTCCTGTTGGTCCTTCCCACAGATAGTGATGTTATCCAGGTAAGGGAAAACTGCATTGAGATTGTTCTGGACAACGAACTGCATCATTTCTCGTTGAAAACAAGCAATCCCATTTGTAATGCCAAATGGGAGATGTGAATTGATAGAGATTGCCACGTGCTTTGAAGGCTGTGTACTGTTTATCTTTGTCTTTGAGAGGAACCTGATGGTAAGTGCTTTTCAGATCAATTGTGCTGAAGACTCGTGATATGTTGTTTACTAAGTCATTCATCTAGTTGAGTGAAGGGATTAATAGTTTTGGGGTAGTCGATAGCTAGTCTCTTTTTGTGGTTGTCGTCTTTGGTCACAACCACTTGCGCTCTCCATGGGGAAACGCTGGGTTCTATGATTCCTTCTTTGAGTAGCCTTCCAACTTCTCCATCAATAAACTTTAAGTCATCATTACTGTAGCGGCGAGATTTGCATGCAATTGGGCAACAGTTTTCACTTAGATTAGCAAAAGGTTCTGCTGGATCTATGTTGAGGGTGCTGAAGTCACAAACATACAATGGGGGTTGGCTGCCCCCATATTGAAATGTAACACTTTCATGTTTTGACTGGAAGTCAAGGCCAAGTATGAGTTCAGTGCAGAGTCCAGGAAGGACTGAAAGGCGGATGTTTGTGTATTTCTGGTTCTGGTATTCTAGGTTAGTGGTACAAGTTCCAGTAACATTAGTAGTTAAGGCAGTAGAAGCCATAGAAACAACTCCTCTAGCTGGTTGTATCATCAGCCCGGCCTTCGTCACTAGATCTGGGTGTATAAAACTCTCAGTGCTGCCACTGTCAAACAATGCATGTACTGTGAATTTTCCCAACTTGATTGCAGCTGTTGACTTGGATAAGGACCCAGGGCATTGAGTGGTAGCTATAACAGGAAGATGAATGGATGCTGATAACCTTGAGGAAGCTTTGCTTTGACAGACTCTGGCATAGTGACCCTTTTTCTGACACTTTGCACATGTAGCATCCTTTGCAGGGCACTTACATCTTGGGTGTTTGCTGTTTCCACAGAAATAACAACTGAAAGAGATTGTTTCAGCAGCAGCACAAGCCAGATTATCTGCGTGGTTATCTGTGGATTCTGAGGACTTGACAGGAATAGCAGCATTGACTAGCGCATCAGGGGTCGAATATGACTCAGAACTCTTTATGGCTGACTCCAGAGATCTTGCTTGATCAAACATGGTTTTTAAGTCAAGTGTTTTGTTTTCCAATAGTCTTTGGTGTATGAGATTTGACTGCAAACCAGCAATAAAGGCATCTCTTATGCTTTCTTCACAGTATTGTATGGCTGTCATCCTTTGGTAATTACAATCTTTGCTTAATGATTTCAGCGCTTGTAAGTACTCATCGAGCGTCTCCGTTGGAGTTTGTTTTCTAGTCGCTAAAAGATGACGAGCAAAAACTTCGTTTTTCGGTTTTATGAAGAGATTCTGGAGTGTTTCAATTGATGTTTTATAATCTGTGCAATCCTCTATATGTTGGAAGATGTTCGGCGAAATAAAGTTAGACAGAACTGCAAGTTTATCCAAACCGTCCTGTGGTAGTACAGCCAAAAAGTTGTCGAACGCACGCTTCCAATGGAGCCATTCCTNGAGGACTTGACAGGAATAGCAGCATTGACTAGCGCATCAGGGGTCGAATATGACTCAGAACTCTTTATGGCTGACTCCAGAGATCTTGCTTGATCAAACATGGTTTTTAAGTCAAGTGTTTTGTTTTCCAATAGTCTTTGGTGTATGAGATTTGACTGCAAACCAGCAATAAAGGCATCTCTTATGCTTTCTTCACAGTATTGTATGGCTGTCATCCTTTGGTAATTACAATCTTTGCTTAATGATTTCAGCGCTTGTAAGTACTCATCGAGCATCTCCATTGGAGTTTGTTTTCTAGTCGCTAAAAGATGACGAGCAAAAACTTAATTTTTTTGGTTTGATGAAGAGATTCTGGAGTGTTTCAATTGGTGTTTTATAATCTGTGCAATCCTCTATATGTTGGAAGATGTTTGGCGAAATAAAGTTAGACAGAACTGCAAGTTTATCCAAACCATCCTGTGGTAGTACAGCCAAAAAGTTGTCGAACGTACGCTTCCAATGGAGCCATTCCTTCATGGCTGTTCTACTGTTTGGGTCGGTGTCTAATCGCTCTGGGTGTAAGAACTTATCCATATTATCCCAATGTTATTGTTGATTAAATTGTAATAAATGATTAACTACGAATTGACCTCATGTTGGGCTTCAATCAACAATAAAACAGCTCAGTGTACAATATGGCAGCTAACAATACAAATGACCGCTGACAATAACAATAACTGGTTTGTAGTCCACAGGGAACCTGAAATCTATAAAATGTCCTATTAAATGTCAATTGAAGTGAAGATTGTCTATTATGACATTCCAAGTCAAGAAGTTTTTCAACCCTCTGTTATACTGTCAGCAGTAAATTATTGTAACTTTACAACCCTCTGATTTCTGTTATATAAGTTTTTCTTTGAGTAGCAGCAAACTTCAGAGAGATCAAGTAAAAATTTCATATTATGTTTTAAAACCTTACCCTTAACCTACTTAAAACTTCAATCGAAATTTATTACTGCATTAGAGTTTTGTATCCTATCTTCCCTTATTCAAGTAAAGTTTTCTTCTACAGTGTAAAAAATGCTTTACTTGAACCTTCAAGCCTATCCTGGGAATTTTTAGCAGTAAACTATTGTTTCTCATACCAATTTTGGATGAAATCTTTTGCAAGTATTCCTTGAAATAGGGGTACTGTTCATGCAAGCAATTAAAAACAGATGTACAGCATTTCTTTTCGCACATCATTATTCTTGGTACACCACAATGCTTTAACAAATTACTATCAGTTTCAAATGGATTCAGTGCAGATTCCCTTAAAGGATGGCTGCAGTACTTAAGATAATGAACTGTTGGTAATTAACATTAGTTAACACATTAACATATTCTATTATGTATTCAATGATCAGATAAATCACATATTCCACAGTGAAGAAACTGTGGTGATGACAATTCATAATTGTAAACTACTTCCAGTCATATAAAAAGGTAGTCAATGAACCATCTTTTTCTTTAACAGTTATCAAATATACTGGTAGCTTTTTCATGACTGAAGTGTAACTAACAGCATCAAAAGGGTTGTTAAGGTCTATAAATATGGCACATTTTGGATTTGAACTGTCCATAGTTCTGTGAATATCATTGAAGAAGATAGCAAAATGACTCTGTATTAAGATTCTCTCCCAAATAAAATTTTATTTTTAATTATATGACTGCACATAAGAATTTTCAAAATAACTGGTATTACTGATATGGGCTGGTAGTCTAATCTAGAATGTTTAACCATCTTTGTATATTAGAGCCACTTTTTCTCAGTTTTGGTGTTAATGCAAGAGACTGGTACAAGCTGCAAAAACCTTTTCTCCTTTAAGAATTTTTTTATTGGTTAAGAAACACATAATGCCACTAAGTGAAAGGCACTGTCTGAGCCCCAGTTACTGGGGAAAAATGACTTTAAAACCCCATAAAAAGTGCATAGCACTGTGAAGAAATAGAGAAAAAAAGTTAAGCCAAAAAAATAAGAGTTAAGAACCCAAAGCATTCCATAATTTTGTACAGAACAGGCTGAGCTAAGCCACATTCTATTGATGTGATAAATGTTGATGAGGACCAGCAAGATTTGGACCTATTTGATTACAAACATCTTTAGTATGATACAGGGAGACAAGACAAAAGTACATGGCATCTCCTGCTAATCTGTTTTGACAGTGAACTGACTGTGCCAAACACTCACCACAGGCAAGTATGAGCTGCCTTCACATCATCTCCCTCAACATTGAGGGATACTCAGATGCCAAGTCAGTGATTCTAGCTAATATTACCAAAGCCTATGATATAGTATGCATTCAAGAAACACACTGAAGCTGAAAAGAGCCTTTCAAAACATGGTAGTGCCCTGTTTTGCAAACCAAACATGAACATTGATGCTGTCCACACACACATATCCAATGATATTGAACAAGTTAATGTTGCATTCCAGGATATAACAGTGTATAAACTCAATGAATAAACTCCCATTGATTCCTTTCCACTGGCAACCACTTCTGGAATGTGTGTGGCACAAACATCAAGTTGACATTGGGGACTTCAACTCCTATAGTACATCATGGGGATATAATAACACAAATGAAGATGGGAAATTAGTTGAGCAATGGGCTGAAAATCACAAACCCAGCCTAACACACAATGCAAAACAACTACATTCCTTCTACAGTAGTCAGTGAAAATAAGGCTACAATTCCAACATTGGGTTTGCTAAAAAAAGCTCACAGATTTCAACCCCATCTGAAAAGAACATATGTGAACCTATCCCCAACACACAACATCACCCAATAACCTTGTCATTCCACTTCAACTTCAGAGCTCAGTCCACCCTCTTCTGTAGAAGGTGTAACCTGAGGAAGAGGGACAAGTAAAGTTATGAAGAAAAATTTTACAGTGCTGTAAAAGACCTCCCTGTATCAATTAAGAACTGTGATGCTTTTACTCAGACTATAAAGAGAGTTGCAAGAGAAACCATCCCTCACAGATGCCATTGTAATTACATTCCTGGCATGCCTGATACAACAACAGCCCTATACCAATAACATGTAGCTGAGTTCAAAAAAGATCCATTCTCTGATGCAACCACTGTGGAAACAACATTTTGGACAAAATTGGGACAGTATGGTAAGTAGCCTGGCAAACCACCAAGAAATATAGTGCTGGTTCCACAACCCAACCATCCCCTCCATGTTGCACTACCTTGGCCAAGTAACAAGAATGTGACTCCCACAGCTGTACAATGAAAGCCTGACCAAAGGTCATGTTCCAATATATAGTATCTGGAGGGAAGCACATGTACTAGCACTGCCTATGACAGACAAGGATCTGGCTTCACCAAAACGCTATAGACAAATCTCTTTGCTTTGTATCAGGTAAAAAGTATACAAATGCCTAATCCTCCAATGCCTCATCCCCGATATTGATCCAACCCTCAACCAAGACCAGACTGGCTTTTGTCCCAGTTGATCTTGTGCTGGTCAACTCCTAAACCTTACACAATATATAGAAGGGTATAAGAAAATGTTAGTGACAAGAACAGTATTTGTGGATTTATCTGTGGCTTATGATACTATACAATATTGTAGACTCCTACACAAATTCCTCATGGTCTCTAAGAGCCTACATTTGACAAAAGTCATCCAGTCATTCCTCATACAATAGATGGTTTTATGTTGAGTTAGATGGCAAGCACAATAGGTGGATAAGTCAAAAGAATGGACTTCCACAAGGAAGTGTTCTGGCTCCCCTCCTATCCAATAAATATACTGATGACCTAAGTAACCTACACATATGCCACCATTTCATTTACGAAGTGTCTATGTCGCTGGTAAAACTGGTAAAATGAAAAAAAAACAATTCTGCCGGCAAAAATTTTATTGGTCAATTTTTGAGTCACATGGCAACATTTGATTGGTTGATCTCTTTGAGTCACATGACTAAATTCCATTGGTTTATCTGCCTAACCACCAATTTTAATGTCAAAAAAGTGCCATTTTCTGATTCCAGTTCACATGGCTGGCCATGAGTGAGGTCAATTTCAGATCTGGAAAAGGCCAATAAAACACACAAATAGTGTGTTACTGGAGAAGAGACCACATGACTTTCTTTACAGTTTACTGAGTTATTTAGTGGCCTTTTGTTATGTTCTTTTTGACAGTTTAGCAATTTTGGAAGCTCGTTTGAATGAACAGGAATGCGTTAAATGTATTTTTTCTGGTGCCACAGCAAGTTTCAGTGATAATGTTCCTTTCCGGAGGCTGTTGTTACAGTATTGCCAAAAGCTCGTTTGAATGAACAGGAATTCGTTAAATGTATTTGTTGTTCTCCCTTCCTACCACACTTGTTGAAAGAGTGAAAAATTAAGAAATAAAGTGTGTAAAGAAACAAAACAGCCCATTATGTATTCATATGTACACATTAAAAGAGCTGTTCCAATCTTATATTAGAAGAAAGTTAAACTTTTGCACCAATAACAAAGAAAAGCTGTAGCAACTTACAATCGAAGCACTTTGCTACAGTTTCGCCAGTTTTTTTGTTAGCCATGACTTCAACTGATTGAAATTCGTTACTACCCATGAGTTTAGGAGCACATTATTCCAAGGCAGACGTCGTGTCATTTCCATATCTCCCATAGTTGAAATTAGTCAGTAACAGGACCACAAACGCTTGCAAAATACTTACTACTGCTATTTTTGAAAAAAGAGGACGCATTCGCTTCAGTAATGACATTCTTGTTGACACCTTTTTGCTAACAGATCATCAATCGTTAGTGCCCCTGGTACTTGTAGCTGGTCGTTATGTTGACATTACTACGAAAGCATTATACTCCAGTAGGCACTAGTTCTTTCGTTAGCTTCGCTCGTGTCCCAAAAACCTTATCTTCTGTTCATACTCTTTTCATATAAATGATCAGTCCTTAATCTTGTAACCATTCGGACAGGATTTACAGGCCTGCTGAGATACTCTTTTCAAATTGTGTTAGGTTGTTATGGTAGTCTATATTGTTAGTCGTTATATTTGTATTAGTTTACTGATATGTAATCTTTTCAATAAACAGAAAAAGTGTTACATCAATTGATGTATTCATTCTCTTGGACTTCCATTGCCTTTTTTTTGCACACGAAATTTTTCACACTCGATCGGATTTGTCGAACTTAATATCCAATTTTAAACGTACACCGACTATGGAGTAATAAATGCTCTTTCGGTTGATGTATACTTCATCAGGGAGACGAAGTTTTAATAGGACAAAAGTCTACTTAATCTTTGTTGGTGGGGTGGAGGGGAATGGGGGGAGACAGTCAAGTACCTTGTCACTGAAACAAGATGCTTCACTAATCAAGCCGCACTCTAACTGTTGCACCTAAATAAATAGTGGTAGCAGGTTAATTTTCGTCCTAATTTGTGTGGTGGTTTTTATTTGTAGAACAATTCAAATCCCTATTTTTGTTGTAAATAATAAACATTGCAGATTATAAAAACTCTTTTATAAATGCCTTCCATAAGTACAATAAAACTTATTGGAGTACTAAAAAGGAAAGTTTTCTTATCATTGCTCATCGCGATTATAAACTCTAGTTCTAATTCGACGAACTCCGGCAAGTATTCCCAGGCGAACTTGTGAGAAAAACAATGTAATTTCTTGTTCAGTCTTAAATTAGCCTGCAATCTCAGCTTAAGACAAATAGCTTTACCGATATAACACGGGTTAAAAATTGCTCTACTAGGAACATACAAAATTACCTAGCAATAAGGGTAAAGAAAAACAGGAAATGCAATTAAAGTAAACCATAGTCAATTTCATGGCACACATTTTCAAGCAGGAATTGTTAGAAGAGCTAAATCGTCATGTTACGACCATCAAAGTGTCTTTTTTACACAATCACCAAAGGAAGGATGGGAGAGGGTCAAAGTTATTTTACATTCTTAATAAGATGTATATATATATATATATATATATATATATGTATATTACTTCTTTTTTAATTTTTTTAATGCCACTGCATCACTAGGTAACCTAGGGTAAGTATGTCTATGTCTCATGTCCAGAACAGGACCTCAGAGGTGCAGAACAGCAATATTAATGATCTGCAATGTTTCTAGTGCCTCGAATATTCCAGGCGGTAATGTTCCCATGTTTTACCAGCACAATGTTGACTTTGGCTCGGTTACAGCGCTTAAGCTCCTCTTGCAGAGTTTTATACCTCTCTCACTTCTTCCTCGTATTTGATCAAAATTCTAACATCCATTGGCACTGCAACATCAATGAGCATCCAGGTTCTCTCATGCTTATCGTGTATGGAGATGTTGACTAAACTGTGTTCCGGTAGAGCACAACATTACCATCACCAACTGGTATCAAATTCTCTGTGGTGTGCTCCAACCGGTTCTCTCTTACCCCTACTCCAAACCTTTGGCAAACCTCCCAGTACACCCTGTGTGCAATTTGATCTCTCATTCTCCACTTCATCATTGCCAATGTGGTAGCCGTATTCACTGTT
Organism: Morbakka virulenta; assembly: GCA_003991215.1. Lineage (NCBI taxonomy): Eukaryota > Metazoa > Cnidaria > Cubozoa > Carybdeida > Carukiidae > Morbakka > Morbakka virulenta. Next base: position 98,222 of record RDPX01000628.1, on the reverse strand, counting down.
TCTCAGTATGCTTGACAAAGGGATCAGGATGATGACAAACAGGAGAGGCGACAGCAAGTCACCTTGAAAAATTCCTCGCTTGATTGTCACCTTGCCCAGCTCCTGTCCATTCAAAGATAGTTTTGTGGACCAATGTTTCATAGTATTACAGAGCATTTTCCAAATATTTTCAACAACCCCTGTCATTTTCAGTCTCAAGAAGCCAAGAATAAGGGACCCTATTACAGGCTTTTTTGTAGTCCACCCATGCCATAGCTAGGTTCCTTTGCTTCTTTCTACGGTGCTTTAAAATCATCTTATCTACCAACAGTTGGTCTTTCGTTACCTGTGATTCTTTCCTGCATCCTTTCTGTTCATCTGGAAGGAGGCTTTGGTTTTTAAGGTGTTGATATATCTTGGCAGCAAAGACGGACATCATCAACCTCCACATGAGAGGAAGACAGGTTATTGGTCTATAGTTGCTGGCTATAGTCCCTTTCCTGACATCTTTTCCGACCAAAACCGTTCGACCCTCAGTCAACCACTGTGGTACATCTCCTTTATTTATACACGATCCAAGATGGTCAGCAATTCGATGATGCAGTCTGCAGAACTGGAACCTTCTGATTTTGACTGCACCTCACCTGCACGTCATGTCACTTTACCAGATCAACCAATGAAATGTTAGTTACACCAAACAGGGCAAAATATTTTTTTTTTGTTTCACCGGTTACCGGTTAACGTTACTGGTTACCGGGAGAATAGAAGCTGCTTTATTTAGCCGTGAAAGAAAACCCGGAAGCGTGGCACACATCACGTGACTTTACCAGATCGACCAATGAAATGTTAGTTACACCTGACCAGGCAAAATAGCATTCGCTTCATTTCACCGGTCACCGGTACTTTTGAAGCTGCCTTTATGCTGATTACCTCTGCATTACTACCCAACAAACCAACTTCACAATAATAACAATAAGAGACTCTATGCAATGGGCTAATACAATAGCAGTTAGTACTAGCCCATTGCATAGAGTCTTCAATTTTCAAAATACAACTATCATTCTATCATGAGGCAAACCACCTGAAACCAAATCCGCCAAAGACAAAGATTTCTGCGTTCCATTTATGCAACTGTAATGCAATATGAATCCTTAACATAACCTGGTATGGAACACAGTTGGAACATCGGTTTGAACCAGTGTATCTGGGAGTAATGTTGGACCATATGCTGACATTCAAAAACCACACACTTAACCTGAAGGCCAAAATAGCTACTCGTAATAAGACCCGACGTAAGCCTTCTCGGTCCAGGTGGGGTGCTGATCCCAAAACTCTCAGAAGCACTGCCATTGCTCTGATGTTTTTCATTATTCCAATTGATTTACTGTGATTTAAGGAACATGTGTATCGCATCTGTAACGTTAAAAAAATGGGGGGGGGGGGTACCAAAAGGAAGAATGTGCAGACTTGATATCTCAACTTGAACACAAGCAAAATGTTAAAAAGTTATAAACTTTCTCACCCACTGCTCTTTGTCCCCTAAAGTACCTCTACTTTGTCTTTTCTCTTTCAGAAGCGTACGCCCAAGTGAATGCTTTCCCAAGCTTTTATTTTTACCCATAATTTAATACGTCCCGTCTGTTAAATGCTCATAAAACAGTTATTCCATTCAGTGTTTGCTGAGGACCTCTTGTTGTTGAACTGGTCAAAGGACTTTGATGGAGGCTGGAGACTTTTTAAAACGAGACTGTATAAGATGCCACAGAGCCATGCGCTCACAGGCTCAGAAATTTTGGTCTCAGGTTTTTGTCAGTTTTTCCTTGTCAGGTGATTGTGAATGGATTTGGTCGGTAACCCAAAACTCTTCGGAGGAATGTCTAAATAAAATCCAATACAAATTGGATTTTAACGCAATGTCGACAAACGACGGAAGGCGTATTTGATGATGATTTTGCAGAAGGAACTGCGCTCACTTAGTTACACACCTCTCAAAAATAACTTATTTCAATAAAAATAAAATATATGTCAAGCTCATCTTACGACGAAGGTTAATATGATGTATAACACATTGGTAGTAGCCTAAAAAACAGGCGCTTAGAAGCCGAAGAATTCCATTATCCACTACAACAAAGTCAGGCAACAACATCAAATTATCTTTGAGAGGTGAACGCCCTGTAAATATGTAATGGTTTAGACAGTACAAAGCCGAAACAACTTCAGTTGACCATATTTGCAAGCATTAATCTTACAATTTATCATTGTAACCCTTGTAAAACGCTTAGAATTACAGTTTAGAACTTAGCTTTTGAACTACGAGAATGTATAAGCTCAAAAGTCTGAAGTAATTCATACACTAACAATCATCCTCTTGTTGGTCAGGTACACAAAAATGTAAATACGAGTGATTTTAATAGAGCCAAACAATGCCTTGAACTGTTGGAATTATTCCTCTATCACGGTATTTGTTAAGTTAAGCGTGAAGTATGTACTGGTTCCTTTAGAAGGCTTCCATATTTTATTTTGATACCGAGAGGGGTAGTTCCTTCTGGTTTTGAATAATGACCTTTCACATCTTCAATTTTTTTATCGCCTCGCCCTTTATGACAGTCAAGGAAACAAAGAATTGATAGGTTCGCGTTTTTTTAAATTTGCGTTACTGTAAAGTCGGAAAGTGTTATTTCTTCGCTTTCCTGCACTATTTCTCAATAGATATATACATAAAATCGACGTCATATTGCGTTGTAAATTCAACGGTTTTTTGTCGTTAGCGTACGTTCAACTCCTTTTAAATGACAAAATTTTACTGCCTACATTCACCTACTATCACCGTATAAGCCGTCTAATCAAATCAACGTCCCCTCACATTTTCTAGGAATTACCTACCAATGGTAATTGTATCTCCGTAAATCTCCATTGTAATCCAATTATCGTCGTCTAGTGAACACCGACATTGTTTTTGGTGTAACAGCTGGGTTTTTTTAAATATTTTCCTTGTAAATCTACCAGTGAGTTTTGCTGAAAAACTCCGCAAAATGGAATCACCTTTGCAAGTGAGAGAAGCATTCAAGATTAACATATATAGAAGGTGAGTCTATTGTTTAATGTTTACTTTCTACTGAACTCAGACTAGTAATTAACAGCGGGTCGTTAAAAAGTAGAGACAGAACTAACACTAGCCGCTTTTTTATGTCGTTTCCACTGTCGGTGGTAACACCAGTGTTCTGATCCACAAAATGGTAATCGAATTTTCCTTGTCAAAAGCTTTGACGAACATGGTCGTAACATGCTGACCTCTAGAAAATAATAAATTATGTAGAAAAACTCATTCATTAAAATGCGTAAGAGATACATGAAGTGTCACGCAAGAAGGGAAACATTACGCCATCATCATAAGAATAGGTAATTTATAGTTTTATTGGACAAAGTTTTTAAAGCTTCTATATAAGTAAAGAATGATTTTATATTTTTGTATATATCTAATTTTAGCTTCTAGATACAAATTAAACTGACAACAGTCCAAACTCTCAGGCGGGTTCAGCATATCACATACAATCTTCCAAGTTAAACTTCAGTGGATCGATCGAGGTTTTAAATTTTTTCAGATTTCGAATCTGTGAGTAAATCAGATTTCAAAAATACTTTTGTTATGTTCCTTTTAAGCTTAAAACAGGACCCATTTGACAACAGAAGTTTTTGTAAATATGTATATATATCTAAAATTTTTGAATTGGTTATCCTGTAAAAATTTCGTAAATAATAATAATAATAATTATAATAATAATAATAATAATAATAATTTGTCCTGGGTATTGACATTAAACTGCATCCGGTTGTGGAGTTTCGACGTGGGCGAATGAGGTTACCCTTTGCTACAACTACCTCCAGGTCACCCTTGAGCGAGGTGTAGCACCTGCTAGCTCTCCTCGTGACCATGAAGTACCGGGTTGGCGTCCGGCGGGGGCTAGTCTGTCTCATGGGTAGGGAGGACTCTTTAGCTTTGGTTTGCAACCCCCCTAGAGATGGTGTCTCGATAAAAATACTGGTGGTAGTGCACCTTTAAAACACAATCCTCTTATGAGTGTAAAATGAATCAAGAAAATATTTCAGATAACAACGTGAATGGGGCTGGAACCTGTATTGGTGAAGGTTCTTCGTTCGGCAGGTGTCCTGTGGATGAGCAGCGCAGGCCCGGTCGTTATTCAGTTACTGTCAATCGAAGAGGAGAAAGAATAAACTGGAGGCCGTTTAATAAGATTGTAATGGAATGTTACTACGAAGGTGAACCGGAGAGGAGAGGTTTTATGAAGAGGATGAAAAGAAATTGGGATTACAGAGGATTGTTTGAAGTATCCACGCAGAAGCTCTTAGATCAAGTAAGGGTTATTAAGACAAATGAGTACTTAAGCAAAGTCGAACTAGAGGAAATCAGGAGGAAAGTTAAGAACAGAAATAATGAAGAAATGCAAGTAAGTGAGCAACAAGATAGCAATGTATCAGAA
>RDPX01000628.1:46227-79330 GCA_003991215.1 Morbakka virulenta | reverse complement strand
ACACTACTACTACTACTACTACTACTACTACTACTACTACTACTACTACTACTACTACTACTACTACTACTACTACTACTACTACTACTACTACTACTACTACTACTACTACTACTACTACTACTACTACTACTACTACTAATAATAATGCCACAGTAGGACTTCCAAGGGTAAAGAGTGAAGCCGCCAAGTTTTCTATTTTTCATGCGCGAATTTAATGACTGCCGACTGATGAGAATAAACATGACTCTCTGTCATGGTTTTAAAAAAACTAAGAATTTTAATTTAATCTTTTACCTCTTTCACCTTTAATTTTACAGAACATACCGTACTTAATTTAAAAATTGTTTTATATATAAATAATTTTAACATTTTTCTTTATTTTTATTTACAGGTCCTCCGAGGCAGTATTTTCCAAATTTTTCTCGGCAAACGCCCCCTTTGGGAATATAAAAGCCCTATTCCCACCCCACCCCATCCCTCAACAAAAATGAAAAAAAAATCCTTCCTTGAAATTGTCAACAGAAGACAATTCGACGAAATCAACTTTCTTTTCTCTAAAACAAAATTATTGGGTATTTCATTTTGAAAACGCACAGAACAGCAGTGTTCTTATGAATTACAAACTGGCGATTCAAAGGCTCTCATTGAAAATGAAGTCAGTTACGTTTTTTTAGAGCAATCGAAGCCATTTGCTAATTTACTAAAAAAATATATGTATATACAATTGAAGTACTCTGTTATGCTACAAGCGGTGTAATCCCAGATAAATGTTGTCAACTTTCAAAAATATTGCGTCACTAGTGCTAGGTACTGACATCTGGACAATTCTGCAGGACACAGAATTGTTGCTGAGCGGGATTGACGACAAGCTTCCACTAGCATGACGCTCCATCACTCTTATGATAACTTCCTTCACTGCAGGTAGAATCAGTGTCTCTCTAATGGTATGCGGTTCGGCACATTTTGCGATCATCAAAGATAGGTTTTAAGTGGCAATAAGGCCCTTGTTTTGTTTTTCTGTCTTCTGAAAAAGATGCAACAGTCGTTCGTTTGGTGTATTCCTCCTTTAATTTTCGAAAAAAACTCGCATCTTCATTGGCCTTATCTTTGTGCTTACTTTACAAATGTTTGCTCAACCTTGATGGTTTCATAGCCTCGTTCGAAAATACAGCTTTACACAATAAACACATCGGCTGCTGAGGTGACGGAATGAATCCAAATTTTAAATAATTGATTGAATACTGACGACATTTTATCTTCTCTGCCATTTTCCTGAGAAACCAAAAACCGCAAAAATCTGCTGTTTGTCTACTAAATCGAAACCCAAAAAGTGTCGTATCTGTTTGAAGGCAAGTATAACAAGTGGGACCCAACACAAGGAATTAGTCCCTTCCTAATCACAAGGAGTACCGGAAGTCTGGTTTTATTCATTTTTAAATCAGGTGTTGAACGCTACATAATACAAAGGGCGCTTTTGGGACAGTTATATCTGGTGATAATCCCCATTGATTTTCCTTTATATGGTATCCAAACCCGGTTAACGCAGATAATAAAGTAAACAATGAACTTCAAGAAATAACAACATTGCAAGAGGTTGTTTTGAGAGGTTCTTCCCTTATACATGAATCGTTTATGTGATCTTCGATGATGGTTATGCAGTATCCTACTTTACTTTTGGCAGATTTTGTTATGGTCGTCTTATTTCTAACAGCGCCACCGTTGGAAACCACTGCTCTAAGGATAGCAAGAGTCAACCCGTTGAAAGATAACAGTATAATAAAATATAAGACTAAAATTTTGTAATACTTAATGAATAACGCTGTTTTGAAACTGGGCTCCAGAGGGGCAAATAAGCATTGACCACGCTCGGTTAAATGTCTCAATTTGTTGGCGGCCTCTTTTTGCTTGCCGTGACATCCATGCTAATGAAAACAGAGTAATTTCCGCTAGTAATTTTCGGTATGGTCAAAAGAATTCCAATAAACTTCTGTTGCCGACCGAAGATTATATAATGCAGTTGATAAATGACAAGACAATAAATTAACAATGATTTACAACCATATGCGACAGAGAGCATTCATAAGTTGGGAAATATGAAATAAAATAAAAATAAGTGTTCTTACAAATTCGATAATAAAAAACAGCAAAAATATAGGAAGTAGTTATTCCTAAAACAATTAAAAGTAAATCACTTGCTATAAATATATCCCCCATTAGGAAGCATGGACAACAATGGTACGTCTTCTACTCTTCATTACCACATATCCTAGAAAACTTCTAGTACACAGACGCTGAAAATGATTTTTCAGTTACTTTTGGACACGGTCATCCGTCAGCTTTCATGCAAAGTCATTGTTAATATGTCAAACTTCGTTATGAAGGAAGAAGTGAATATATCGCACCAACAGTGAAAATCTGTGTCAGCCATACTACTTATTTGTTAAAAGGTGTGTTATAATCACTTCAGCAAGAAGGAACGGTCATGTTACTATTTGAAAATGGAAAACCATTAGCATGGCTCTTTGAAAAGGGAAGGAAATATTTGGTGATGCATCAAATTTTCCGACTTTACGTTATGTAGAGGGTTGTAATAACAAATGCACTAGCGCTCTACGTAGCGCAATTAGCGCGATTTTTGGTCTGGAACATGGTAAGTATCAATGACTCACGGGCTGGGATGCCGCTCCACAGGGCACAAAGATTACAAAACAACACAGGTATTTACAAGAATTAACGTCATGAAACAACATCTTATGTTTCTTGACAAGCTCAATATCACTTCTGACTGAATCAAAGAATAGGGACAATATATAACAAACAAATACCCAATAAAATTTGTGGTTTTACTATGAAAAACTGGGAATATTTTTGTCTGAAAAAAATTGCTATCAGAGTAACTTTGCCACCACCACTGCAAGGCGCCACTGCTTGTAGGAAAAGTGGTATACAACTATACATCATATAAGTATTTAACACATAAGCCATGCCTACCTTGCATCATAAATTCTGGTATCACTCTGTGCAATTTACTTCCTCTGTATCCAAATCCTTTCTGCAAGGGAAAAAGACAGACTGGGTACAGGCAAATGTAACAAGAAAAAAACTGTCGAGGGGAATCATGGCAACTAAATACAACTTTATATATATGCCTATGGAGCTGGTAGGTACTTTTGACAAAATTTATGGTTTTGACAAAAGTTTCCTTGAAACATTATGACATTTATTTCAATCAAAAACTAGTCGTCTGTTCATCAGTTCTTCATTTCATAGATAAATAAGAAAATTAACATTTCATTGTGTTCCATAAAGGTTCGCCTTATGTTAAGAACAAACTTTGGCCAGAGATACGATAAAGAAATAAATATTAAACCTCTGTCATGTGAATCAAAGGCTATCTTCGTCCATGAAATAACAAAAGCGACATTCTTATTGCGGGCGCAATGGCAAACATTGATATAACATCACATGGCGTAATCGCCTTTTGTCCGTAAACCATGACAATGAAAGATATAAAACCTAAACATCATATTCTAAAATTAAATAGTTCCTATCAATTAAATAAGAAAATGATGCATGGCGCAATCACCTTCTGTCCATAAACCATGAAACAAATCAACGAAAGACGGGGAGAAGTTACTAGCACGTCACCCTTTAAACATCAACTTCACAGTCAGCCAGATACTGAGGAGCGCGAACAGTTCGTTAAGGACGTTTGTTTACTTGTTCATGTACGTCTGGTGACAAAACCTTGTTGAATAAAATCACCGAAGATACGATGCATAACCTCTTGAAGATATTCCGAAGAACCTAGCATTCCCATAGCGGATCTTGTGTTTACGTGTAAAGACCTTGAAGGGTGTAACAGTTCCGAGGTATTTCATGGATGCTTTAGAAACAAAGATTTGGAAGAAACATTTTGTAAGGTCCGACTTGGTTAAGTACTTACACCTACAGAGTTTTTGCAGGACGTCATTGCAAGTCACTGATACCGTTGGGAGAATTTTGGTGTATTGACCAAGATCATTAAAAGCAGTTACCAATTTGAAGTCTCCATTTCGTTTTGCTGTAAGTAAACTGGGCGAGACATACTCAACGTCAACGGTGACGGACTGCTGTAGCGATGATTGGGTATGTTGATGTCGAGTGGTGACATTACGTGGCGGATTAGTGCAAAATGTTGAGATTTTGTTAATATCAATGGAACATTGGAGTCGTTCGGTATGCGTATGCTGTCATCGATTACCCTTGAGGTGTCAAGTCTGGGCCACATGCGTAATAGTCGAATCACTGTGTAGAATCAATGATTCACCACGGTAGGTGTCAGAGACGGGTGTAGGCTTGGTACCGTATGAGATTTTGGATTTGCCAATAGTTATCATCTGGTGTTTAAGATGAACGTGAACGTGGTTCTGGGCACGCCGGCTAGGATGTCGCAATCCAGAGTGTCGACAACTAATGCAGTAATTGGTTGAGGCGTTGAGCCAAAGTTCATTTGTAAGTGAACCTCTCCACAAATCTTTAATGCTGTTTTATCGACGGAAGGAGCAGAATGTTGGGTTGGCATGATTGAAATACCAGCACGTTTGAGGAAGGTACGTGTGACAAAGGATGAAGTAGACCCTGAATCGATCACAATATGTTTTGGATGTTGGCAGAAAGCAAAGAAATAAGGTGAAATGTCACATTGTACTTTCTGGACATCTGATTCTGGGATAACTTGATACATAGCGTTCTCCCGGGCTAATGTTTCTGGTTGGTTGACATTTACTGCAAGAACCTTGGCAATGTTTAGTTTGTCAAATTTCGACAGGAACCAACAGCCAGAGATATTGTGGCCTTGATGATTTCTACCAGCATATTTACAGTGAAACGTCGTGAATTGGAGTAGTTGATGGAGATGTCTTCCGTGGACGGATAACTATGCAATGAGATAGTTCATTGCATCTGCAAGTTGCGGTTGAATCTCTTTCAATGTTTTGGTTTTGGAAATCATGTGCGTACACCCGTGCAACCTGCGTGGGTAAGCGTTTATCTATGAGATTCAGCCACATGTACACAGCAAAGCGTTCCAACGTAGGTTACATTTTTTCATTTGTTTCAGGGAGCTCACTGCCGTAAATGAGACCTGAATCGGTGGTTAATAGGTTGTCCTCTAGATGGGTCCTAATCCTTTGAAAGAATGTTTTGATAACATTCGTCACTTTCTGGTTTATGGTGGAAAGCCTGAGAAATTTGACTTCCGATTGGGAGAAAGAGTAGTGCTTACTTATGCGTTGCTATATCCAGTGTAAACTAGTGCTTTTCTTGATAATATCGTTTCCTAACAAGGAAGGCACAAATTGTGCAATCAGTGCAAGCATACGTTTAAGAACTATGTTTCGCTGCACTACAGTTTTCCCTCCAGCCTCAGCCAAACCATTGTGTATCCAAGAACTGACCAAGTCATTGTTAAGTGAAAGGTGGCATACGATGTTTGATTGCCAGTTGGCAAAGCTGGTTATAGTTTCGTTTTCAGTTAACTGCCATTGTTTGGGAAGTTTGAATGATTCAGCCATGATTAGAGGCCAACAAAGGATCGACAAAATCAGTATTATCGACGTGAAAGTAAACTTGGTTGTCTTTCACACTTCATGTATTAACTTCAACTTGGTTGTTCAAGGCGGCAAGTTGTGCTGTTGTCACCACGGCAGAAGTTGAGAACAAACTCAGGCCAGAGATACGATAAAGATTATATATAAATATAAACAAATGAATATGAAATGTCATCAACAACAGTGCTCTACCACATTGAAACGTAGGAGCATCATACAATCAGATGTATGAGTAAGAAAAATTCCAACTTTACAGTTTTATGTCTTTCACAATCTTCAGCTGTATATAAATAATTATTTGTATACAGCTGAAGATTGTGGAAGACCTGAAACTGTGAGTACTGTAAAGTTAAAGTTTTTCTTTCTCATACATCTGATTATATATATCCCACAATAACTCTTTAAACTGTGTTTGCTCCGGCAACATGGCCAGAGAGGAGAGTTATTTCTCAGAACCTCTGTGCTGCACACTGATGAGCCCACAAAGGGCAAAACAGTACTGTCTGGAGATTGAGTATATATATATACATACATTCATCTGAGGTAAGGTCTTAAAAACGTCACATAACCATTAATCACAAAACCATCTAAATCTAAACCATCATTAAAGAGTTAGACCCACAGTAAATGTACAAGTATTTGGGGATTTTAGAGGGTGACTAAATCCATCACTGGTAAATAGCAGAAATCTGCAAAGCTGATGTCAAAATTTGTAAACTTTAATTATGTACAGAATACATCACTCTGAAGTGTATGCTGATTATTTTTATTTACCCTGGAAAGAGGGAGGAAGTGGTACGGTACAACTTGGAATGTCACTCATAATATCAATTATTGGACTCAATCTTGAAAACACTAGAGATAGGATGCTTAAATTAGTCCCTAAACGCAAGCAAAAGAAAAAACTTTATTCTCTTCCTAAAAATGGTTTCAAATTTGAGAAAAGTTTGAAAATTTCTGACAATGACAATCTGGTAATCATAGTCCACCAACTGAATCTGTGGAGGAAAATCCAACTTTGAAGGCAAAAAATGAAAAAGAATCCTGCTGGCCTTGCATGGTAAATATCTATCTGGAGATAATGATAAGGATGTAAACAAATGTTTAACTCTGGGTTGACCAATATCTACACTGGGTGATGTGTAGCCAAATAGCCCAACTCGAGAGAGAATCATGATCTGTCTTGAAACGCTAATAAAAGTCATTAGAAAAACACCAAATTGGAAGGCTCCCAATCCAGATTACATCCAGGGATAGTGACGATATTGTAGGAAATCTCGTGGTACTAATGATTTGCTTTTCACATATCAAATGGTAATGAAGGAAGTGAAAAAGGGGAAAACAAATATCACGATGGCCTGGATAGACTATAGAAAGGCCTCTGATTTGATTCCACATTCGTGGATAATCGAGTGCCTTGTTATGCTTGGAATATCTGACCAAGTTGCACAGTTATTGAAGAACTGTATGGAAAACTGGAAAACAGATTTATATTGTGGGGATAAACTGAGCAGGATTAGCATAAAATGAGGAATTTTCCAAGGAGTAAGTAGTAAAGGAATCTGGCTCTCCAATGGAAAAAGAATAAAGTCATTAGAGAAAGAAGATGGGTATAAATACTTAGGTATATTTGAAGCTGATTGTGTAAACCACAAACAATTGAAAGAAATGATAAGAAAAAAATATATTTTCAGAGTACCCAACATCCTGAAAGCAAAACTAAATGGTGGAAACACTGTTCAAAAAACAGTAGAGCCATTTCAGTGATAAGGTATGCAGCTGGAATAGTTAATGGATGGTAGATTAATTAAGAATGATGGATGCCAAAATATTGTATAAAGCTATTGACTATTTACAGGGCATTACACCCTCAAGCAGATGTTGATACTCTATTTCAAAAGACGAGAAGGGAGAAGAGGCTTAATAAGTGTCATGAGCCGTAAGCTTTTTCTGAGCTACGTTTTGAGAGATACTTCTCCCATCGTCAGGCTTAATAAGTGTCCAGAACTGCATTGAAGTAAAAAAACTCTCGAGAAAATCTTTTGCAACCAGTAACAGACAAAGGAATACTGAAGTGAGTGGATTAAACAGTAACAATAAAGTATGTGAAGCAAGAGAGAAACACATCATATCATCAGAAACCAATGCATGGACAGTTTGCAAAGATACAAGCTGAACAAGGCAGTAAAGAGACATGGGCATGGCAGAGGCAAGGAACGTTGAAAAAAGAGGAAGAGAACTATTATGGCTGCACAAGACCAAGTGATTACAACAAATGCCATGAAAGCTAACNATTGACTATTTACAGGGCATTACACGCTCAAGCAGATGTTGAGACTCTATTTCAAAAGACGAGAAGGGAGAGGAGGCTTAATAAGGGTCATGAGCCGTAAGCTTTTTCTGAGCTACGTTTTGAGAGATACTTCTCCCATCGTCAGGCTTAATAAGTGTCCAGAACTGCATTGAAGTAAAAAAACTCTCGAGAAAATCTTTTGCAACCAGTAACAGACAAAGGAATACTGAAGTGAGTGGATTAAACAGTAACAATAAAGTATGTGAAGCAAGAGAGAAACACATCATATCATCAGAAACCAATGCATGGACAGTTTGCAAAGATACAAGCTGAACAAGGCAGTAAAGAGACATGGGCATGGCAGAGGCAAGGAACGTTGAAAAAAGAGGAAGAGAACTATTATGGCTGCACAAGACCAAGTGATTACAACAAATGCCATGAAAGCTAACACAAGGTCAAAACATCAGTCCACTATGCAGGATGTGTGGAAATAAGAATGAAACAGTTGCTCATATAATATCAAGTTGTGAGAAGCTTGTGCAGAAGTATTACAAGCAGTGGAGACATGATAAAGTCACACAAATCCTTCACTGTAATTCATGTAAGAAATATGATCTACAGGCAGCCACAAAATTCTACGATCATGTCCCAGAGAAGGTATCAGAAAATGATCTTGTGAAAATACTGTGGGGCTTCAATATACAAATGGATGAAAAACTGGAACACAATAAGCCAAATATTACCATACATGACAAGAAAAACAATGAGTGCCTTCTAATAGAAATGTCTTACCTATTCAATAAGAACATCAATGAAGTTGAAGCAGTCAAATCAGAGAGATACCAAGCTTTGAAATGGTAACTGAAGAAGATTTGGAATTGTAAAAACATAAAGATAATACCAATTATTATTGGGGCATTAGGCACTGTTAATGCAAAGATTGGAGAATGGTTAAAGAGTATCAATATCAACAGTAGTATTGGACAAATGCAACAAGCAAGCATGCTTGGTACAGGAAGAATATTCAGGAAAGTACTGGACACCTGAAGTGACTGGGAGTTACTTGATGTCTGGACTTTGGTATCAACATCTAACTAGAAGCTGTGTTTAGATAAAGGATAATAATAATAAAACCAGACATTGTATTTGTCAACAAAATTAAGAGAGGAGCTGCAATCGTTGATATAGCTGTCTTAGGTGACTCAAGGGTTGAAGGCAAAAGAAACTGAGAAAATAGAAAAATTCCATAACCTTAAGGAACAGGTAACAAAACTGTGGAATCTTAGAAAGGCTAAAGTTATATTAGAAATAAAGTTAGATCAGAAATAATACAGAAAACAGCACTATTGGGAACTCCAAGGATTTTAAGGAAGGTGCTCTCAATTTGAGAGCAGTGAAGAAAAGAAGACCAAAAACCTTTGATAGCCAGTTGCTATCTGCTTTTAGGTTAGCACCGGTTGGAAGATCTACCGAGAAAAATATTAAACGTAATAATAATAACAACAAGAATATTACTACTATTCCCATTACTTTTACTACTACTACTACCACCACTACTACTACTACTAACCACCAATATCATCTCCTCTGTGTTCTCTGGCATGTTGTGGGACAAGCCAGTGAGCACAGACAAGGAGATCAAAGTCAACAGGCCAGATATCATTGACAAGAATAAAGACTAAAGGACTTGTATTATGATTAAATTGACTACACCAACTAAAGGAAATATTTCCACCAAAGAAGTGTTGAAATACAGGAACCCTAAGATAGATGTGACAAGGATGTGGGGAATGAAGATGACGACAATTCCAGTTGGTGCACTTGGCTGGATCAAAAGGGGACTGGAAGCAAAATTACAACAGATTCCAGGAAAGCCAACGAACAAGGAATTCCAGAAGATCATACATCAGACAGATGACATCTTTATTACAAAAGACTTGTGTTCTCAGAACAGCAATGATAATAAGGTCACTTGAAACCCAAGATTAAAGATCCCAAGAGAAAGAGAGGCCAGAAAAAATCTACCAAACAAGGTGTGAAGAACCGACCATCCATCATCATATTCATCATCATATTCGGTTTAACGTCCGTTTTACATGCTAGCATGTGTTGGACGATTTCTTGAAATTGACTTCCAAGTTATCCTATCCTTCACCAGGTCTCTGCTGACACCTTTTTCTTTCAGATCCATCCTTATCACTTCCTCCCATGTTTTCTTTGGTCTTCCTCTGCCAGTGGTTCCTGTCACCTTGATTGTTCTGCATCTACTTGTCCAAGCATTCTTGTCCATTCTCTCCACATTACCAAACCAACGAAGCCTCCTATTCTGCATACAGCTGCCAATACTGTCCAGATTCAATCTCCTTCTGAGTTCATTAGAACTGAGCCTGTCCTTTAGACTTACGTTGCACATCCATCTTATCATTCTCATGTCATTCCGCTCCATGCAGCTGACATCTTCAGCTTTCACTGGCCAAGTTTCACGGCCATACATCATTGTGCTACGTACACATGCCCGGTAGACTCTACCTTTGGTAGGTAATGGCAGAGCTCTGCTGGTTAACAATGGCATCAGCTCCCTGAACTTACTCCATCCACTGTTAACCCTTGCACCAGCTCCCCCCTCGGCTCCAAGGGTGTCACCAAGGTAGCAAAACTTCTGGACAACTTCAATTTTCTCACCCTCCAAATGCACTTTATGTAGGTCTAAGTCACAGGTTGCCTCTCCTTCTATGCACCTCTTGCAGCTAAAACGGTTAGTTTCTGTCAGTTTGCCCTTTATTCCACTGCACCGTTTATGTACCCAGTGCTTGCAAGTACNTGCACCTCTTGCAGCTAAAACGGTTAGTTTCTGTCAGTTTGCCCTTTATTCCACTGCACCGTTTATGTACCCAGTGCTTGCAAGTACCACAATAGATTGAGTTGCTCCCAACTCCCTTCCCACAGACTGAACAGGGAAACTTTCCTTTCTCCAATGGCTTTCCTAAATTGCAACCACTGACCATCACTTTTGTCTTGCCCATGTTCACTCTCAAACCTTTACCTTCCAAACCCTTCTTCCAAGTCTCTAACTTAGCAAGTAGACCATCCAATGTCTCACTGGAGAGAACCAGGTCATCTGCATATAGCAATTCCTCTGGGAAACGATAATAATAAAAATCCAGCTAACGAGTGAAGCCCAGTTTGTTCCCAATAAATCTATCTTCTATCCTGTACCAGCAGGTGGGTATTGATTTTGGGGGTGTGGGGTGTGGAAGAGGGTGGGTGGGTGTTAGCTATACAGGTGAAATTGCATTTGACGATTCATACTGGGGATTTCATATTAATGATTTCATAATTATAGCTCTGCAGGTATACTAATTAACGAGAAATTAAGTAATTCAGTGTTGTGTATAAAGCAAAACACTTTAATTTGAATTTAATAAAAAAAACGGTTGCTCTTCGAGCAGCATGCTGACTTTGGGCAGAAGATTCTCGGCCTCAAGGGTGACGGATCGTGCTCTATGTTAGTTTTTCCCCCATTTCTGTATTGTGCAAAATCATTAGCTTTAATAACAAATACATTTATGGGCGGGTGGTGAATTTCAAGGAATGGTCCTCAGTGCCTGGAAAATCAACTGTGCAACCTACCTAAGTTGAAAAAAGAAACGGTCTGATGAACAGTAACGTTAACTGCAAAGTACTATGATTCAAACATGTTCTGGTTTAGAAATAATGACAAAAGTATTGGAAACTTAGTTTTATACTGACCCCGTGTGTGCATAATTCATAAAAATTCTTTGCAGTTTTTGGCACCACGTTGCCACATAATCCAATAACAATCCTGCCGGCTTTCTTTCCTCCAATGTCTAAATCAAAGTAAACCTTTTGCGTCACTAAACATTCCTCCTTTAACTTTGCGGCTGCTAACGAAGAGAAAATACTTAAAACAACAAATATTTTTGTGGAAACCATCTTTACTTGAGTCACCAGAGATATATGAAGCAAGGCAGAAAGAGAAGGAAAACTCGTTGTCTTCAATCTTCATCATTCACTTGAAAGTGAGGTTACCAATCAGAGGAGTCCAACTCAGGTTTGTTTTCATTTTTGTAGCGAGACTTCAAATCCGATAGTTTCCTTGTTTTGTTCGAGTGCAACGTGGCTTTATCAGAACAGGTAGCGTGGAGAGGGACAGAAGTAATCCCAGACAACAAAGAAGTTCCGTAATTTATTGATTTGATTGCACCCTTAAATGCGGGTTGCTATTTTATTTGAGTTGTTACCAACGGCTAGAAAAAAAAATTTATGTTTTCTTAAATTTAATATTGGTAATTTATTTATTTATTTATAATGAATCTTTATACAGAATAAAACACTTCAACAAAAAGATATGCTGTTATCAATGTGCGTCCTGTAAAATTAAGATAAAAACTACTTTAAAAGAAATTTAAACGATTTAAAATAAAAACTGCTGAAACTATAAAAATGTTTAACTGATAACTAGGGCGATTTTTTTGCAACTTTGCAACTTTAAGTATATAAAATACGCATACCGAGAAACGTCTAAATACGAAGTTTGAGCACCCTGGAGTACCTAATAAAAAAGTTATAAATGCAACTTTTTGCAACTTTTGCAGGTTAGCGCAACTTTTGGTATTTTTCGTTGCATTTATAATTTTTGCGACCTTTGTCAAATACATGTATTTTTTCACTTTTTACCTGTTTTCTCCTAATAAGGAATCGAAAATTTTGTCAGCACTTGAACAATGAATGATTCATGATTCAATAATGAGATCTCAGTTACCTAGAACTCGACTGTCAATCAGCTTGATTTTTCATCAGTGACCTTGTAGGTCAGACGCTGTGCATAAAACTTCTGCTAATTTATACGCACAGTGACCCATCTAAGTGACAATATTTTTGTTCTAATTCAATTAAGTTGCGTAAACATACCTATTGGTATTGAGGGGCTAGAAGAATGAATAAATTTCAGTAAAATTGATTCAAATGAAAACCTGAATATGTACTATTAAAGGTTGCCTTGGTAAAGTATTTCCTCGTTATCCAAAGAGTGACAAGAATTATGCATGTACTGGAAACAAGTCGACCATATAAGAACATGCACTCTGCAATGCTATCTTAGCCTGCATAGTATGCAGCTCATGTTTATGATTTTTAATGCATTCAGCACATATCAGCATCTGAATAGTGTCAAGATCTTCCAACGTATAGCCTGTGCATTTGTGTCACTTGACTCATATCTTTGATTAAGAAAAATGGTTTAGATTATTGATTCCTTTATCTGTGTACTATTGGTTTTGACCAAAGACACAATGTAGCTGTAAAAATGTAAAATGTGAAGAAAAATCGTGAATTTGAAGATAATTAAAAAACATTTTGTAAAGAAAATAAATGCAACTTTTTAGTGCAACTTTTGGAAAAATAAATGCAACTTTTTGCAACTTTTGGAAAAATAAATGCAACTTTATACTTTTTTTATTGCAACTTTTAAATCGCCCTACTGATAACTTAAAAGAATTAATTTTTTTTTCTCACATCCATTGGTAGCTCGTGGTAACGAAACTGCTCCTTTTCCATATTCTGTCCTCATTTTTGGTAGTCTCAAAGATTGTTATTACGTGTACCGTGATTGAGCTGAATGAGTCGATAATATTTACCAAATTGTTCACATTTATCCTTAACCATGCACTTACGAACAAAGTAACAGAGATGACGTTTTGTTACGTTTTGTTACGTTTTGAAGGCATGGTAATTCAATAGTACAGTCTCTTGTTTTCGGAGATAATCTTTGAACCACGACTTTTCAGCATTTGTAACGACTTCAGTTTTGTCGAACTAAAGTTAGCATGAAGAACACTACAATAGGTAAGAGTAGGTACCACCATTGAATTGTAAATGGCTTTTGCAGATTTTAAGTCAAGTTGAGGTCTTAATTTACCAAGTAGCTTGAGACGGCTAGCTGACTTCCGGAAGACACTAGCAAAATGATTGCTCAGGTTTAAAGTGTTATCAATTTGAACACCGAGATACTTGTATTCACTTGTTTCATTAATTGATGTTCCTCTGTAGAGTATCTTCAGGGTTTCTTAAGTTTTGACAGCTTTTGCGACGTACCAAATATCATAGCCTCGGATTTTCCCTTTTTCAAGTTTAATTAATTCATTTCTTCAAACCACTTAGCGAGATTCTCGATGTCTTCTGAGAGTTTTTCTTCAACCTCACGCAATGTTTTAGCAGGGTAAAACAACACTGTATCATCTGCATATTTTATAATTTTCGCATTATTTATGCAGTCACAAATATCATTGAAGAAAATCAGGAACAGTAAGGGTCCTAGTATGGACCATTGTGGCACTCCGGTACATAAATATTCTGTGTTGGATAAGACGTCGTTAAAAGATACTGTGATGGTTCTATGAAATAGGTAGTCTGTGAACCACACAAATTCAATGTCATTAATGCCATATGCAGTTAGCTTTGTAATTAGTTTTGAATGACTCAAAGTGTCAAAAGCCTTACTAAGGTCGATGAAGATGGCGCCAACAATATTCCCTTTGTCCAGGTCACGTCTGATGGAATCGAAAAAGTCTGTAAAAGCAAGCTGAGTAGATCTTCCAGGACGAAAACCGTATTGTGATGGTGAAAGAAGGTTTTCAGATTCGAGATGTGACATCAGTTGTTTGTGAACGGCTTTCTCGAGGACATTCGACAGGATCGAAAGGACGGGCATTGGCCTGTAGTTTTCGAATTGATTTCGAGCACCGGATTTGTGAATCGGGGTTACCCGAGCTTCCTTCCAATCGTTCGGTATCATACCAGTTTTCAGCGAAAGGTTTATTAGATAGCTTAGTGGTGATGATATCACGGAAGCTGCATGCTTTATCATGCAGGCTGGCAAACCATCATTACCGGTAGGGTTCTTTCTTTTTAATTTCTTTAATTGGTTTTCAATTTCAACTTTACAAACATATTGAAACTTAAAATTATTGTTTGATCGTTTACGTATTTCGGATTGCTTTCGCCAAACAAAATCACAAAGTTTAAACGATTGTGATTTAAGTTTTTGGACGATGGTTGAGAAATAGGAGCAGAATCCATTTGCGATATCTGTATCATTTAACTGGTTCCCATCGATTGTGAAAGTTGGTAAATTTGATATCTGCTTGGATTTACAGGGGAATATGTTCTTTAAACATTTCCAGAATTTATTACAGTCATTTGCATTTTCTTTTAAAAGTTCTCTGTTGTAATTTATTTTTGCGGAACGAAGCATGATGTTCACAATGTTTCTCTTTTGTTGATACAAGTTTTTGTCTGATTGTGATTTTGTTCTCTCCCATTTTCGATATAATTGATCTCTGTTAATTTGTGTTTTGATGTCCATATTTAACCATGGACACGATTTACTTTTAACTCGTTTCACGATCAATGGAACATGTTTATTGAACGTGTTAGGTGTTAGGATAGGTTTATAGAACGAAGATAGGATTTCAGTAGGTCCCATGCGTCGTTAACGTTCGATATTTCGTATAGAGCATTCCAAT
The DNA here is from genome assembly GCA_003991215.1 of Morbakka virulenta. NCBI lineage: Eukaryota > Metazoa > Cnidaria > Cubozoa > Carybdeida > Carukiidae > Morbakka > Morbakka virulenta. The sequence goes on along the minus strand of RDPX01000628.1, from coordinate 63,899 downwards.
TTAACGATCTAAGTTCTTTGTTCATTTCAATAGGATCACAGTTTTTGGAATCTCGACAACGTATTGTTTTTGAATGATATCTATAAGTGTTTATTTTTCGCGTGCAGCCAACCATTTCATGGTCACTCATACTCGTGGGAATCGTGTCAACTGAGATTATATTTGATGCAGCATTACTTGCAATTATATCAATTAAGGTTGCATTATTGTCATTGAAAAGTGTTGGTTTTGAAGTTAGCTGTTTAAAGCTATACAGTGAAAGAATTTGTTTAAACTCTCTGTCTTTGTTTTGGTTTGACAAAAAGTCACAGCACCTCCCATGATGATACATTCATCTGATTCATATACGGCTTTGGATAAACTATTTGAAAACTTGACATTAAAATCCTTTGGCAAGTATGATGACAAATCCGGGGGTCTATATATAACACACAATAAGTAACCTTTTGAGCTTTTTGGGGTGATTTCAAGCAACAAACATTCAATAGAGTCTTCCTCAAGATCATTTCTCCTGGTCCAGTGTATGCTATTTGAGATGTAAGCCGCAACTCCACCTCCTTTGCCACAGATTCTGGGTTTATTTATAAACGTATACCCCGGAATGTCGTACATAGGTAATATATTTCCTGCTGATTATTTTTTCGCAAGATCGACAATTGCTTTTTTGAAACTCGTCCAATCTTCTGCTTCTATTTTGTTCAGCATTAAGAACCTGCTCTGTACAGCTACTGTATATTTCATCTTTTTTTCTAGTATTGCAAGGTACGCCTAAAAATTTAGAAGGAAAGAAAGAGAAGTGAAAAAGAAAACTTTGGATGAAAGACAGCATCCTGAAACTGAAAGATAGAGAGAAAGTAAAAGACCGTAGAAGTGATGCGTGCCCAACATTAACAGGACCATAAAGAGACAGTTGGAAACAAAAGATGAATGGCTCAATGAACAATGTTCGGAAATTGAAAATGTTAGAAACCCTAAGCCATCAACCTTTTCAGGAAAATAAAAGAAATTAATGGTAAGCAAATATGCAGTTCCAGTAGTTGCATTAAGTCATGGAGAGGGAAGGAATAGCGAATAGATGAAGTGAGTATATTAAGGAGTTATTCAGCGATATTGAGGGCAAAAAGCCAAATGTTCCCAGAGATTTAAATCAGTGGTTCCCAACGAGGACGCTGTTAGAAATGTTCGTGCTGGCCTTTTCAACCTCGTATTTGATCGAAAAAGGCTTCAGTGCTGCGCTCCAGGTTTTGAGTAAGCAGAGAAATAGCCTTGACATAACAACAATGGGAGATCTTACTCCTCTCCAACATTAAGCCAGATATCAGTGCATTAGTCGAATCTCATCAGGCACAAGGTGTGCACTGAACACTAAACAGTAATAACACACCGTGGGGTGGGGGGTGGGGGTGGTCAGTACCGGGCACTAATTGATTGCTCTAAAAACGACTTAACTGACTTCATTTTCAATGAGAACCTTTGAATCGCCAATTTGTAATTCATAAGTAAACTGCCCAAGAAACCGTGCGCTACAGAGTGCGAGCTACACCTTAGTATACACCGCTACATTGTAGTATAGTTACTACTTCATTGGCAAGGTTAATGGTTATACTGATCTCTCTGGGATTAGATCATATGATGAGACGGGGTTAGCTAATTCTGATTCAACAGCGATTGCAACACCTTGTCTTTTAGCTGCATCAGAACAGTCCGAATGGAATATTGCAAAGCCACTGTTGGAAAAGTTCTTCTGTATCATTTTGCTTCAAAGTAAAAGTTGGAATTTGACAATGCTGGTTTCTCTCACCAACACTTTTCAATGTGTTCTTGGAATTCGTCTTCTCGGAATTGACATCTGTTGACAATCACTCTACTCTTAAAAACGATCTCTCCACCGACATCCGCTATGTTGAAAACACTACCATCCAGCCAGTAATATTTGAAAAACTACAGATGAGTACTGCAGAATTAGAAAGAGCACGAGAAAAGTGGGGCATTAAAATAAATGCCGCCAAATGTATAATCACTTCCAGCGATCCGCGAGATAAAATCATTCAAGGTACACCCGCTGAAAAGGTTGCTGAGTTTGTATTCCTTGGCAGTCTCATTCCTGGTTCAAGTGCTGACATTAGGAGACGAATAAACCTCGATTCATTGGCTTTTGAAAGACTTTAAAACAACACCTGCTCGCAGAGAGGCATCAGTACCAAACTGAAGCTCCTTATTTAGAAAGCACTAGTGATGCCAATTGCTAACTACGCACGTAAAACATGAACGTTGCGTGAAACTGAGAGGAAGTCACTACTGACTTTTGAAATGCGTTGCCTCAAACCAATTTTAGGAATCTCGTGTATACAAAGGACATAAGAAACGTGTCAATTCGCAAGGAATTCGGAGCGGTGAAAACGATTGTGGATGCAATCCAGGAACGACGTATGCGCTATTTTGGCCACGTGAACAACCGCGATGTAAACAGAGCTGTGTTTCAAGCCTTCAAGGGAAATTTCACCTGTAGAAGTCCACCTGGGCGTCGACCTTTGAGATGAAACGATCAAAGTCGCAAAGGTACTGAGCTCCCAATTGAGACTGTTGAGAGAAGAAGAGTGGAGAGACAAGATGGGCGGAGAAGGAATGCAGAGAGAGAGAAAGGACCAAACATGTCTGAGCTTTTAAGTCAAGTCGTTCTCAAAAGGGTTGGAATATAATATAAGAAATATGGTGCTTTTTGTTTTTCTTCTCGCATATTTCCTCCTAAACATACTGAATTGACGTTAAGCTTCACTGGCTTCGGCGATTTGAAAGCTGAGACGATTAAGTCAGTAGTCAAAAAGTCATCAGAATGCAATAGAAAATTGGTCAAATAATTCGGAGAGAAGTACTAAATCGATGGCACAGTCATTGGTATTGGTAACGGGTGGCCATGAAAAATGGTTGTTTCTTGTATTCATTGCAAGCATAATTTTATGTGCAATTGGTCTTCCGATTCATGGTAGTGACAAATTTGACATATCGGGGCAACTGTTTGCTTTAAAGAGCCTTCGCCCAACTCAATTACTCGTCAGAATCAAGTTGGAAACAAAATATATCAGCACCTCCCTAGGAATGCCAAACATACTTCCTCAACAATGCCAGACAAACGTATTTCAATTTTGGCTATACTAGTGAAGAAGAAAATTGCAGCCAGTGCGAGGGAACCTAAACCATACACGATTATGCCTGATGAGACAACTAATAAAAATCGGATTGAAATAGAAGGTCTCGTTATAGGGTTCTTGTCAGCTGAGGACACGATGAAAGAGCAGTTTATTGGCATGGAAGGGATAGAGAACAGATCCGCAAGAGGTATTTGAATTTTATTGAAAGTATTGCTAGATAATTACAAAATTTCAAGTAGAGAGTTATAAGCTCACACGAATGAGATATATAGCAGGTGTACGTTACGTGCACTGCTTTCTGGACAAAATTTCTCTAATTGTTGTCAAGGTGATAAAAGCATCGATAGAAATCAGTAAGTACTTAGTCAAAACCGCAAGCCTCTACAACTTTTTCAAAAAAGAAGTGATGTCAGAATGCTTTGATGGGTCCTCACTAGAAATAAAATAAATGAGTTATTGATGTCTAGTACGCTAGTGTTTATTTATAAAAATGATTTTAAATGCCTAACATTGAAACTTTTTAATTTTTTTCATGATTTCGGTATCAAAACTTTCTGAAGGCTTCCTTAGCTAAAACTCAGCAACAGACATCTGTGAAAAAAATAGCAAAGTAAGTTGTACGACACGACAGTGTTACACAGGCAGGCAGTACAGAAAAGGAAACATCTATGAAGTCAAACAAAGAAAGGGTGGGCTTGCGTGAAAATTAGAATTTTAAATGTATATAAATTTATCGACCTTCTTAGGTCTCAAACATCCATCATTGTGCTTTCTAAATGTTTTGAGCAGTGAAGCACTACTTTCTTATAAACCACTTTGCATTATATGAAATGTGTATTCTATTGTAAACATGTTTCCTAATGAACCTTGGGGTTTCCGTGACATAATGCGGCAAATTAAGTTTATTTATTTGATTTTCGTCGCACACTGCACACACCACTTCCAATAAAGTGAACACAGAATCAAATATTTTTGCTCACATTTACCTCCTGTCATATAGATGAAAAGCAGGTGATGGCGAGCGGGGAAGAGTAGAAACAACAAAAGGGATTAAATTCTCTCATCTTTATCTCATCTCATTGTCATTTTGTCCTTTTTCAGATCGTAAAATGCGTGTCACATTGGAAGGAATTACATCTGCTTAGCATTCTTTAAACGCTGGTATTCTTCAATGTTCTATTATTGGTCCAACTCTATTTCCTCTTTAAAATTAATGACGATTGTGGAAACTAACTTCAGTCAACATCTATGATAATGACATTAGTGGTATGTGAAGGGTGCTTTACCTTGGGTTTCAATACACGATCACAACAGGGTCACAGCAACCATAAAATTATAAAAAATGCATAGTATCGTTAGAAAAAGTAAAAGAGTGTAAGGCAGAACTTCAAAAATCATCCACAAAGCAGTCTCCTCATTTTGAAATTCGTAACCTGATTTTTAGTTACATATCTGTAGTTCGTATTGTCTTAATAAAGGGGTCATGTGTGTATTCCATCGGAAGCAACAATACTCGTATTGCAGTAAGCGCTCAACTCTAACTTGTTCTGCATATATGTTACAATGTAGTTATCAGCACTGTAAAACGTATGTTTTGAGCTTTATCAACAGTACCCTTTAATGAAGCTAAGTATCATTCCCTTGTCAAGTCATTCTGCTTTTTGCTAACACCTTTACAACTAACTTTAACCTTCATTTTTTTGTCTTCAGCGTAGTAGCATTTACTAGTAAAAAAAATTACCTCGACTCCACAAAATTCTGTTTTTAAATGCCCTGGTATTCTGTCATGGTATTTTGATGTCAATAAAAGCTCTTCCTTACCTTTGGCATAATACTCATCCTTTATTTCTGGTCAAATAACAGCATCAATATTTTATCTGAAAGAGCGATGTACATCGGATCAGTATCCATGTTAAGAACTTCAAATTGTTCTCTATCGACATACTTGTCCAGGAACTTGTAGTAAAACTCTTACATTCTAAGCTTTGGTAGTTGATAGATTGTAATTCTGCATTGATAAGAGCGTCCAAAATTAACTTGTCTTTCGTTCCTTGACTTGGCAGGTCTCATTGATTACATTCAAGTCTGTGAAAAACCGAATCCTAAAGGGTTTACTAACACCCTCCTCCCTGTTTGTAAAAGTGTTTTTGGTATCCATTTGTAAATCTTTAATAATTTTACCGTAAGAATGTTGCCTTTTAATTTGAAAGTGTCATCTAATTATTTCATGGCTGAATTGATGTCGCTGTCTCGTCTTGAGTTACTTAACTCTTCGGGGAAACTATTTCAAAGGTTTGCTAGCTGTATATTTTAGATATTTGTGAACGACTGCTGCTTTAAGGCCATGGTTTAGATGCCATTTAAATATTAGTGCTTATAACAATATTTTATTAGCCTTTGCAAACCTAGCGGTTTTTGACTTCCTTTAATCGTTTTTTGCCCAGTGTCTTTTTGGTATATTTTCATAAGCACAGGAATTGGTTTTCAGGAACGATCTAAACTACAAATAAAGGTGAGAATTTACTTAACTTTTCTTTAAGCTCATCAGGTACATGAATATTGACTTGAAAAATATCCGCAAAACGTATCTTCAGGAACATCTTCACATATCTTTGTAACAAATTCAGGGTTATAACATTCATTTACTTCAACGTACTTTCCTTTACCGGAGCCATTTCTTGACTCGACCAGTATAAATACAAACTGCTGGTGTCAAACCCTTTCAACGACTGGCATGTTATTTGGTTTTCAATTTGTAAGGTCTTATCTAACGGTGTTAACGGGTGCCATAATGCTTAATTGGATTTCTGTGGATCCCAACATGATCTCATAATGGGTGACGGATAGTCGCTTTGCTAGTCTGCTTGCAGATGAAAGAAGGGCGGAGCGCATAAGTCAAACTGAGTTGGGAAGAGTCGGAGCAGGTGGAGCCCCCAGAGGTGCAACAGGCCAGGCCCACTGGCACGTGGAACACGCCCTGCTGTTCACCAATCGTACCCCCAGCTACTGGGTCGAAAATGCCGCAGTCATGGGTCAAATGATGACAGCCAATGGCAGATTCATCAGCAACGATGAAGACGCCGGATGAGCTAGAGCCCCAAGATGTCAACGGCTCGTGTAGGTGGATAAACACTCGAGAAGGGAAATGGTTATTTCCTCAGTTCACCCAACAGAAAGCAATGGCAAACTACTTTTGTATAATGCCAAGACAATCAGGAAAGGCACACTTTCAGAAACTCCAAAAACAGCGTAAAGGATACTGCTCCTGATTCCCAGGATAGGGTCTCGCTCGGTCAGAAGCTCCATAAGTTAGAGGTGGAATCGGACCGTCATCCAGTTACTCTCAGCAAACCGTAATACTCTTTTGATTGGAGCATGGAATGTTAGGACTTTATATCAAGCAGGAAAAATTCAGAATGGTATTCAGGAAATGGACTGCCTAAAAGTCAATATTCTTGGAGTTTGCGAGACTAGATGGGACACCTCGGGGACATTCACGCATGAAAACCATACTGTAATATATTCAGGCGGTGAAACGCATGAGGGAGGAGTAGGAGTGATACTCAATCAAAACACAAGCAAAAGTCTGCTACAATACTGGCCAATGTCAGACAGGGTGATCCTGGTCAAACTCAAGGGTAACCCAAATGATATCTCCATCATACAAGTGTATGCCCCAACTGCCAATTGCTCCGAGGAAGAGCTAGAGGGATTCTATGAATCGGTTGACCTTGCCACACAACAGTGCAAATCACACGAAATCAAGATCTTCATGGGAGACCTCAACAGCAAGGTAGGAAGTAATGCAAGTGAAGAAATCGCTGGAGTCCATGGGATCGGTGGCCGCAACGAACGAGGGGAGACATTTGTAAACTGGTGCGTTGCTAATGACCAAGTGATCGCAAACACATTATTTCAAAACTACCCAAGAAGACTCTGGACATGGAAAAGTCCAGATGGTGAAACCAAGAACTAAATCGACTACATCACAGTCACAAAACGATTTTGGAATGCCGTTCAATACTGTAAAGCCTATCCTGGAGCCGATAGTGATAGTGATCATAACGCAGTCCAGCTCAAAGTAAAGCTAAAGAAGCTAAGGAAGAATAAAACACCTGCTAAACTCAATTTAGATCGTTTGAGGGATGTAGAAATGAAAGAAAGATACAGGATTTCCGTAGAGAACAGATTTGCAGCGTTACAAGACGAACATGACAAATAGGAGGTCTTCAAAGACGCCATAGTCTGTAGTGCCAAGCACGTCATTGAGCCCAAACAGAGAGCAGGAAGGAAACAATGGAAATCAAAAGAAATTCTGGATCTAATGAAAGACCGAAGGAAAGCTAAAGTCGAAAGAGATGACATTACATATCAACGATTAAACAGAGAAATCAAGAAAGATTGCAGAATACCCAAAGAATAATGGCTCAATGAACAATGTGAAGCCATGGAAAAGGAGAAATCTAAAGACCCCAAGTCAATGCACCAAAAGATCAGAGAGCTAACAGGTAAAAAGAGTTGCTCTTCTCCAGGATGCATCAAAGCCAAAGATGGGACAGTGATCATGGGACGAAACGAAATTCTCCAAAGATGGGGCGAATATATCGAAGAGCTTTTCTCCGATGACAGGGTCCCTAAACCAGTAATAGGAAACCCCGACGGCCCGCAGGTCCTTCAGTCAAAAGTTTCTGCAGCTATCAAGACGATGAGAAGCAACAAATCTCTCGGGTGCAGACGAAATAGCAATCGAGATGGTGTCTGCTTTGGATGATCTTGGAATTCAAAAGCACACAGAACTTCTAAATCAGATATATAGGACTGGAGATATACCTGAAGACATGAGCAAGTCAGTGTTCATTTGCCTTCCAAAGAAGCCAGGAGCCACAACGTGCGAATTTCATCGAACTATAAGCCTAATGAGCCACATCACTAAGGTACTCTTGCGCATTCTGATGAATAGAGCAAGAAAAGATGGCTGCCCGAGATATCGCCACTACAGTTCGGCTTTATGAAGGATTCAGGAACAAGGAATGCCATCTTTACACTACGAACACTCACAAAACGAGCCATCGAAAGCCAGGTAGACCTATACATATGCTTCATAGACTATAGTAAAGCCTTTGACAGGGTCAATCACGGAGATCTAATGGCCATCTTACAAAACCTCACCATAGACAGCAATGACCTCCGAATTCTCAGCAATTTTTACTTGGAGCAAACAGCTTGTGTCAGACTCGAAAATGCGGTATCTAACTATAAGCCCATAAAGAGAGGAGTGCGTCAGGGCTTTGTCATGTCTCCAGATTTGTTCAACCTATACAGCGAAATTATTTTGAGATCTTTGGGAGAAACAGGAGGTGTTTCTGTAGGAGGGGTCATCACTAAAACAGCCTTAAAACCTAAACTTTTAATCTTTTCTTCTAAAGCTAGTGTTTCTTGATATCTCTGTCTATATTCCTTTCTTCTTTTGGAAGCTAGACAAGCACTGTCATGCCATTTACAACCGTGAAATTGATATATAGTCGCAGATTTGAGTTGGTAGCTATCTATTAAAAATTTTGCCTATCATCACATTTTTCACCACCATGTCTACACAAAGCGTGATGAATGTGCGTACCTTTCATCCGCTCAGATTGCTTTTAAATCCATCTGCAACCAGTGTAACAAAACTGAGTATTAGTCCCATACAATACCATTTTAGAACTGTTCATGACATGTTAACATTTTCGCCCTTACAAACAACTTGGTCTTCCCTTCTGAGCAGAGGTTTTCAGTCATTTCCATTGGTTGGTTAGGACATCTATAGCATTGATGTAGAAACAGTGACCTCCATATAATCCAATATTGACAGAAGGTAGGGGTTCCTTATAATGGCTTTTCCAGAAGAGTAATTTCCAAGTTGTTTAGTCTTTTGGCACATATGATCAAATATTTACTTGTAACCTTTTGGCAAGGAACCTCCAAATCTACTAAATTAATGCTCCGTACACCTTCAACAGTAAAAGCAGGAGTTTTTCTACCTAGTTTTAAATCGTCTCTCGTAGTGTCATCAATAGATCTCTTACTATTCCTTTGGTACCTGCGAAATATGGCTATCAACTTTCAAATGCATAGATTTTCATTCTTATCATCGATAGGGTGGCTACACTTCTTCTTTCGTGACCTGTTGGGAAAAGGATCACATGCCAGGAGAGGTTTGTTACAATGAGCAAGTTTAATATCAATTTTGGTGAATTCAACTCGTCCTTGGTAAACACCAGGGGTGGTCTTCAACCAATAAAATCTTAGGCTCTTCCTCCAACTTCTCTTTTACAGATTCTCCCATGTCAAATATTTCTTTTTTAGGTTTTAGTAAGGTTTCGTAAGAGCTTAGTTGCTTAATTTATTGGTTCAGCTAATTGTTTTTGGTAAAACCTTTGGTATCCAAGACCTTACTTCTACCCTAGTCAAATTACCCTTTCTAGCCTTGGTTTTACATATGTGTTGATACCAGCCTTAAGTCAGGAACAGGTCTTGAAGCAAGTATAGATCTTGGTTCCATTACGATTCTCAAGTGTATCATTAGCGAACCTGCTTCGTCCGTCTTGTCTTAGTATCAGGTATAAACGCAAAATCGCATTTCTTTGGGAAGGGCTTTCAATGCGTTCGACCGTTTGGTATGTAAAAGACCTATCTTTTTTTATTAATAAAATATTTTTCTTAACTCGTTTCATTTTTTTAAATTGATAACCAAAACAAGGTAAAAGTTCATGCTTGCAGATATTTTTGTTTTTGTCTATACTCACTGTGATATTAATTATAGTTACCTCGATGGTGTGTTAAACACTTTGTATAATATCCATAGCATTTTGTTTTTAAAATATTCATCTAGTTCATATCCATGATTAGCATCATTCTTTTCTAACATCTCAGTTAATTTCCCTAGACTTATGTTATGACAATATCGTATTCCTCGTATGGGAGGTGCAGGAAATAAAGCTAAGCGCGTCATCGATCTATAATCAATTTCGCTGACAGACATAGCTTATTCGTCATAAAAGTACTTTTATTTAAGTCGTTTTTATACCTTATGTTCTAAATCTATTGAAGAGGAATATATAGTTAACAGATTTTTGTAATATCTTGTAATGTGTGTTCGTCCGTCGATGTCGACGATGACCACGACATCATTGTGAATTTTGCGGTCGGTGAGTGCGGCCATGACTAATCAGTCCAATGCATGCTCAGAAGGCTCTCCCCCAGGTCGGACACTGGTGATCTGAAGCCAACAGTGTGAAGTTGGCCGTGGACCTTCGAAGCTCCCGTTTCTGTAGAGCTTTTGTGCACCTTTGCCTTTCATAAGAGGTTGCACCATTTTGGATAGAACTGTGCCAGGGAGGACTGTCAAGTGCTTGTGCTTCCAAGGTCTTGATACCGACGTTCGCAAGGGATGCTTCCAGACTGTCTTTAAAGCGCTTTTTCTGGACACCTTGCTTACACTTTCCTGGAGCCTTTTCTCTAGAGAGCAACTTCTTTAGGGGTCGGATATCGGGCATGCGCACAAAATGTCCTGCCTATCTGAGTTGGGCCTTCCCTGGTAGACTGAAGATGCTGGGTAGCAGTACGTGTGTGAGTACCTATGTGTCTGGTACTTTGTCTTGCCAGGTAATGTTAAGCAGCTTTTGCAGGCAGTTTATGTAAAACCGATTGATCTTTCTAGCATGGAGCGCATAGACAGTGCTGGTTTTACAGACATTTAAAAGTCTTGGTAGCACAACCGCCTTATTCACCTTGATCTTGGTGCTCCGCTGGATGCCTCTCTTCTCCCACGCAGTTCCACGTAATAGTTCAAATGATGAACTCGCCTTTGCAATGCGGGTGTCGATCTTGTCATCTTGACTTTCAGATCTACTCAGAGTGCTACCAAGGTATTTGAATTTATCTACTGCTTTCAGGGTCTCCCAGTTCACTGTGATGGATGGTTCCTCATATGGCTTGTGTGGTGCTGGCTGATGCAAGACGTCAGACCTCTTAGTGCTCATTGTCAGCCCGACGTTATTGCGCAGGCACTGAAGAAGCTATCTATTCTCTGCTGCACCCTGGCCACAGTGGCGACATTGAGTGCGTAGTCTTCACCAAATAGCAGGCCGCGGACAGCATCTTCCTTAACCTTTGTCTTGGCTTGAAGTCTCCGTAGGCTGAAGAGTTTGCCGTCAGTTCTGTATCCGATATTCATGCACTTTTCTTCATCAACACGAAAGGCACCTAAGAGCATGGCCAAAAATATCATACTGAACAGCGTCGGTGCCAGTACACAGCCTTGGTTAACTCCATCGGTAACCGGGAAGACATTGGAGGACTTCCCACCACCCAGTGCACGAGCCAGCATATCGTTGTAGAACTGGTGAACTATGTTGATGAATTAACTGGGGCAGCCATACTTTTTCATGACACGCCAGCCATTTTGCTCCTGACACTTTTCTAAGAGTTGATGTAGAGCAAAAATTATGTCTGCTGTTCCTTTACCCTTTATAACTCCACATTGACTCTCCGAGAGGTGTTCATCTTCCATGTGCTAAACAAGATGATTGAGGAGCAATTCTTCTGTTGTTGCCACAGGATTCCCTATTGTTTTTCTTCTTGTACAGATGGGCAATTGAGGCGTCCTTGAAGAACCCCTGCGGAATAACGTCCTGTAGATGAATGGTCTGAAAGAGCTCAGTGGGCTTCTTCATCAGAACTGGTTCTTCTGAATGGTAAATTTTAGCCGGTATAGCATCAGAGCCCGGTGCTTTACCAAATGACAAAAGCATGATGACTATTTCGACTTCTGACCCCCTTGGAGGATCTGCCACAGAGTTGTTGATGGTGACCTGGGCCAGGCGGTCAATAGCTTTATCGTTGACAGAAGATGGTCTGTTCAGAACATTGTTGAAACGCTCCACCCATCTCCCTAGGATACTGTTCTTTTCAGTAAGTAGAGTGATTCAATCGGCACTGAGCAGTGGTGATGTTCCTAAAGAATGTGGCCTGTAAATCGTTTCCAAAGCATCAAACAGATGCTTGGAGTTGTTGCTGTCTGCATAAGCCTGGATATCGTCTGCTTCGCTTCTGAGCCAGGAACCGCGCAATTTTCTGAGTAGTGCCTGGACCCTGCGCTATGCGGCACTCTAGGCTGAATTTTTGGAGAGAAATGTGCTATCTTACTGGAAAGCTCTGAAGTTGCACTGCTTTTTGTTCAGCATTTCCTGGATTTCCCAATTATTCTCATCAAACCAGTACTAGTATGTGATCTGTCCCAGATGAGATAATGCAGTGGTGTGAACTATTTCTTTGAATTCTGTCCACCCTCCTTCTGCTCCTTTGGTACTTAGGCTGAGCTGGCTCCATTAGGTGTCCAGATCCTCGCATAGATTCTAGCGAATGTCAAGGCTTCTTGTTGGTGTTCAGTCACTTGTTTATACTCATTACCTGTGGGCATCGCTTCGGCTGTACATGCGACGTAGGAATTATGAGCCCATGACTGTCCAGCAGTCGGCACCTCACATGGCCTTTGTGACCTTCACAACCTTCCTGTCCCTGATCCGGATGATGAAGTAATCAGTTAGATGACAATTCTTGGTGCGTAGATGGATCCAGAACGTCTTGTTGCGGTTGACCGTGATGAGAAGGACATGGAATGTGCAGGTCCTCAAGAGTAAGTGACCATTGCTATTGCATTAGCAAGCTCCGTTTCTTACGATGCTTCCCTCCCAAGCCTGTTATTTCTGTACCAACTCTAGCAACGTGTCTTTGTTCTCTTCAGCGCTGGTAATGGTATGTGCCAACACACTGATAAAGGTGTCATTGCACTTGTTTTTAAGGAAAGTTGCAAAACATGAATCGGTCATTGATTCCCTTCAGGAGGCTGGTTAGCTTGCTAATCAGATTAGGTTTGATTAGCTACGAAAAGCGTCGTGTTTGCAAATCCCACTTCTGCTTCACAACCCTCTTCGCTGCTATGCCCACTCCGGTAGAAATTGTATCCAGCGTTGACTTCCATCAGTTGACCTTCGTTGGCAAGCCTGGTTTCATTGAGGGCTGCACCACTTATACTATATCTACCGAATTCCTTTGCAATACGTGCAGTCCGTCCTCTAGTCTGTCCATTAAAATCCAGACATTTCAGGTCCCAATGTTGAGTGAAGTCTCCAATACTTTTTGCTTTGTTTTTCGACGTTATGGTGCAATCCCCACCTGCCGCGGTAAACAGGTCAGGGTAAGATAAAGCAGACTATGTTTAAGGCACCTTTTATAGCCCCTTTCTCAGGCTATGGAAGCAAGCAGAGCGATCCTAAAAATGGCTGCTCAGACACCCCGTGAGCTACCGAAATTTACAACTGCTTCAGTTAAGTAAAGAGCGACCCAATGCTCTGGGCCGCCTGTATGTGGGAGGATGTGGCTACAGCTTCCAGTGCATCCACACCTGCTGCTCCGTCACTCGCCCATCGTCACAAGGCTTTTAGGAGTGATATCGTGACTTGCGTGTGAATTGGATTTAAGTGAGCCAGAGTTGTGCAAATCGTACATTTTCTTGATCATCAATCGATGTTGGATTGTATCGTCAGTTCAACTCTGTCAGTTCAACCCTGTCAGTTCAACCCTGTCAGTTCAACCCTGTCAGTTCAACAAAAGCAGCACCAGTGTTGATATTAAGTTGGAACCCATCCTCAATATGCTGATTGAGTTGTCAAGCACAGGATAAGCCGTCACAAAAACCAGCTTGGTCATCAGTGAGATTTTCCTCTATCAGTGGGTTTATTCTTTTAAGAATCAGTCTCTCGAACAGCTTGTATGTTATACATAGCAGTGATATTGGTCTGTAGCTTTTTAGAGGCATTGGATCTTTCCCTGGTTTTAGAATAGCTACTACCTTGGCTTTTCTCCATACTGTTGGAATCTGCAATGTAGAGAGACATTGGTTTAGCATTTTCAAAAGCCAGTTTAATGCTCTTTCACTGAGCTGGGTGAGCATTCCTGTCATCTGGGCCAGAGGCTTTACCTTTCTTCATATCTTTCAGTCCTGAAAGGATCTAAGGTCTTGTTGTGAATGGCATATTCTGGTCCGTTTTCGGTAGCAAAGTGTAGCGGGGAGACCTAATGGTTTACGGCTTTGCCCTGATTTGCCATTGGTAACAAGTTGTTTTGCTACATCATTCGGAGTGACATTTGCGACTGCAGGAGAGGTAACATTGTCCCGGTTGAGGCGCTTTTAGTGGCCCATGCCTTTTTGCTGTTCTTCGTCATATTTGTGTTTTTAATTAGATCTTGCCATTCTTTCATTCTTTCTTCGGAAATGAAGCCTATGAATGCTTCGCCAAATTGCAGCGTGTCCTCGGAGAAGGGGTCTGTGTTGTACAGCCTCTCATACTCCTATAGCAATTTGGATGATTCTTTACTGATGCCTTTTTTGTATCCATCTCTGCATTCCCTAGGGATGTGGGCTCTTGCTGCTTGCTTAATGGCATTGACAAAATCGGTGGCTCAGTCAAAAAAATCGGCTCTTATAGGGAAGTAGCCTAGCTCCATTACTTTTTGATATATACACCAATAATTAGCTAAAACCAGCCAACTGTGAACGTTTCATCTATGCAAATTATCTGTGCATAACAACGCAGCAGAAATGCTTCGAGTAGATTGAACACTCTCTCGAGTCTCCACTCCAGGAGATGACCGTGTATTACCAACTTAATCACTTGAAGCCAAACCCTAGTAAAACCCAAATATGCAGTTTCCATCTCAACAACAAGGCTGCCAAACATCAACTCCGGGTACACTGGAATGAAAAACGTCTAGAGTTCCAGCCAAATCCAGACCATCATGGTGTTGCCCCCCATCGAACTCTGTCCTTTAAGAATCATACCTCCAACGACAAGGCAAAGTTAACACCCAAAATAATCTTCTGCGAAAGTTGACCAACAGCCGGTGGGGTGGTGAACCAAACAGCATTCGCACCACAGCACTAACACTAAGTTATAGATGTAAGAGCTTTATCATGTCATGAGTCGTAAGCTTTTTCTGAGCTACGTTTCGAGAGATGCTTCTCCCATCGTCAAGCTACTGAAATGATTAGATACGGCTATTTTATACTGGGAAAATAAAAGAATTTTTCTTGTTGTTGTGTTGATTTCTTTGTCTAAAATTCTTTTATTTTCCCAGTCAAAGGTATGATCCTGTGTCCTGTGTGACTGGGAAAATAAAAGAATTTTAGACAAAGAAATCAACACAACAAAAAGAAAAAGAAAAGAAACAATCCATTCCTTGCAGTGCAGCAATCACATCAACAATATATCCTACACCCTTCCAGTAATATGGCACCACTTCCTGAAACAACTCCAGCCCTGTCTACACTCACGTCCGCACTACCAAAGTATAAAATAGCCGTATCTAATCATTTCAGTAGCCTGACGATGGGAGAAGTATCTCTCGAAACGTAGCTCAGAAAAAGCTTACGACTCATGACATGATAAAGCTCTTACATCTATGGCTTCCTCTGAGTCCATAAAGTTCAGAATTTTCAAGATTATTAAGGAAACTTATGGAGAAGTTATTCTTCAGCGCTGCCGACATCTGGAAAGAACAAAGATCACGATTGCTGAATTTACTAATCACTTAAGGTTCTCCTTAAAATGCCTACACAACCATGTGATTCCAACTGATTTACGTCTTCGTTGCCCAGTTACCACAAACAGATCAAGGTGTATACTTGAAAGGACAAGTCGTCAACTTCTTCAAGAAAGAATTCATTTAAATCATAGGAAACGTTTGTGACTTGCTGCAGACATTCGGGAAGCTGAATCTTTCCNGAAACGTAGCTCAGAAAAAGCTTACGACTCATGACATGATAAAGCTCTTACATCTATGGCTTCCTCTGAGTCCATAAAGTTCAGAATTTTCAAGATTATTAAGGAAACTTATGGAGAAGTTATTCTTCAGCGCTGCCGACATCTGGAAAGAACAAAGATCAAGATTGCTGAATTTACTAATCACTTAAGGTTCTCCTTAAAATGCCTACACAACCATGTGATTCCAACTGATTTACGTCTTCGTTGCCCAGTTACCACAAACAGATCAAGGTGTATACTTGAAAGGACAAGTCGTCAACTTCTTCAAGAAAGAATTCATTTAAATCATAGGAAACGTTTGTGACTTGCTGCAGACATTCGGGAAGCTGAATCTTTCCTTTCAAGCAAACTAAGTACTGATCACGTCCAGGAATTAATGTCATCGGTGGATAACACTCACATACAAAGATTACACTCTACCAGGGAAAGACACCAAAAGAAGTTCGAGAACCTGAAACGAAAGTTACCAATAGTACCAAAACCCAAAAACAAATCTAATTGGATTGTTAACCTGTCTAGTCGAACACTGTCATCAACAGAGGAATCCCTTCTTATGAAAGGTTTGAACTTTTCTGTTACTCTCAAAGTCATCCCTGCAAAAGAGATCCTCTCGATAGTGGAAACAGCAGTAAAAGACCTTACCAAAAGTGAAGCCAACACAATTAGAGCAAAGACAAGCCTCACCCTTCAATCTTCCAAAGTACCCATTGACAACATCACGAAAAGGGAACGATGTGCCATCAAAGCCCTAAAGAATGATAATTCGATCTCCATCCTACCAGCCGACAAAGGGCGTACAACTGTCATCCTCAACAAAGCCGATTACATCCAGAAATGCCAGTAGCATCTCAATAACGGACCATATACCATGGTTAAGTGCAGCCCAATGAGCTCAGTCAAGACCAAAGTCAGCAAAGCACTAATTACGTTACAGAAAAACCATCTCCTTGATAACTGCCTCTACCACAGATTAAAACCCGAAGACTCGGCTTTACCACGGTTCTATGGATTACCAAAAGTACATAAACCTAATGTTCTAATACGTCCAATCGTCGCTTACTCTGGAAGTCCGCTTCACTCACTTTCACGTTACATAGCTGACCTTCTGTGTCCCTACAAAAAGATGAATCCACACCACTGTAACAACAGCACTGATTTTGCCGCCTTCATTACACACCAAAGAATCCAAGAAGATGAAATCATGGTCTCCTTTGATGTCACATCATTATATACAAGCATCCCCATTGAAGACACCTTACAAATTGTAGAGGACCTTCTTAAACATGATGATTCATTGCCACCAAGAACCACACTGAAACCTTCAGATATCCTGGACCTACTACGAGTACTTCTCACCAACACATGCTTCGTCTTCAACAATGACATCTACACACAAACCAACGGTGTACCCATGGGAGCCCCTACATCCTCGGTCATTGCTGAAATATTCATGCAAACATTTGAAACCACGGCATTATCAACAGCAGACCAAGGGCCAACTGTATGGGAAAGGTACGTTGATGATGTCTTTACAATCATCAAAAAGGATCACCTACAAGGTTTCTTTGAACACATCAACAGCATGCACTCAAATATCACATTCACCATGGAGAAAGAAGAACGAAGAGAAATACCCTTCCTGGATGTCCTAGTAAAGAGG
>RDPX01000628.1:0-35056 GCA_003991215.1 Morbakka virulenta | reverse complement strand
AATTTGTTGCTAAATCTATGGTGAAACCTACATGACATGACCTGAAGCATGAACAATGAGTGTTCTAAAATCGATTACGATATGGATATGAACGATAGAGCGATTTCATGCATAGAGTGGGTCTAAGGGACAATCCATATTGGCGTTGTGGTGAAAGTCAATCCCATCAACACGTATTGATTTGCCAACTGATAGGTATTCGAGGTGATATCAAAACTGTTGATGAGGACTTCCGTTTGTGGCTCAATGACAATGTCTTAGATATTTAGCATTTTTTTTTGTTGATCATACGCATATATATACACGAAGCAAAACAAATTTCATCAACGTGGTTCAACAAACCGACAGACACTGGTTTAATTCTGAACTTCCATGCCGTTGCACCGAAACGATATAAACGATCCGTTGTTGCAGGCTTTGTCTACAGGATATTTCGTGCATGTAGCACATTGAATCACTTTAACGACAGTATCCAAAAGGCAAAAAGGATTCTTGAAGGAAACCAGTATCCACCAGAGTTCTATGAACCCATTGTTGAAGAAAGACTGGGGAAGGTAATACTAGGTAATACAGAGGAGGACTGATTGTGGAACAGAAAAGATCCCACGAAAGATGTACAGAGGACTATACACGTGCTATGCATAAGCTACAAGCTCCCTGCACAGTTGTTACGACACTGCGGAAGCTCAAGACTGTGCCACCGCCATTGAAACCTCCCGTGGAAAAGATCTTGAAAAGTGGTGTGGTTCACAAGATATCTTGTCCAGGATGTGATGCCTGCTATGTCGGTCAAACAAACCGTCATCTTAACACCCATTTTAAAGAACATATGAAACCGTCTGCATCAGTAAGAAAGCAATTGAAACGTTGCAATTGTTCCACAGGCTTAGAAAAAGTGGAGATTTTGAAATCTTCAGCGAGGGGACAGGAAAACTAGAGACCTTGGAAGCTTTGTTCATCGAGGAGATCAAACCAAACATAAACACCAAAGATGAGTATAGGAGCAGGGCGCTAAAAGTAAAGTTTTAGTTGTTGTTAGTTCCCTAACCACTATACCTACTTTGGACATGTTGTGTAGAATGTTACTATTTTCTAATTTTTTCATTTAGATCTGAGGATGAGAGTAATCTCGAAAATATTTATAAATAATTGTAAAATCTGTCTGGCTTGATGCGTGATTTATATAAACTACTCTTCGCCCAATTTAAATATCGATGATTAACTTTACATTTCACAATCATTTTCCTCAACTTTGACTCCATGAATTGTGTATAGTTTTCTCCGTTGTATCGCTGTATTAAAGCTATTTTCAAAACGTGATACGTAATAACCCCTTCAGATATCTTCCCTGTAATGAAATAAAAAGCGTCTCTTTCAGTGCAAAGCAACAAAATGCGTTTCCATTTTCTCTTATCCTCCTCCTCCTCCTCCTCCTCCTCAGATACATCTAAAGCAATGTACCGTGTTTCGTATTTCCTTATCCATTGGAAAAAAAATTATAATATTTCCACAAAACTTTTTGAAGGTTGAAATTTTCGCCATGGCTGCTCACAACAAAAATCAAAAGAACTAAAAAAATATCAAAACTGCCTGGTAGAAGCTCCAAAAGTTTAATTTTTAACAGTATAACAATTACTTCAAAAATAATATATATCTTAAGTAAAAGCCGCTACAATTTGATAATAATCTACACACAGGAATTCTCGACCTCGTCCCCACATCTTGACTATAGCTTTTTTAACTTAATTAAGCTCGTATCGGAGCGTCGCACTTCACACATAACGAGTTCATTGATTCATTAGGTACGTAAAACACATTTAAGTTAGCTTTAAATCTACCTTCGTATTTTCCATTTAATAAACCGTTTGTGGCAAATCCGTGTTTCTCTTTCCAGCAAGTTGCACAAAAGCTCTTGAACTCGTCCAAATTCATATATGCTGACGCATGATCCTTGTTCAGGTTTTTATCGTCTCGTGGAAACTGTACAATGAAGTTGGCGTTCTGTCAGTCTTCCTTAGTAATAGAAAGTAATTTTGGCTGGTGTAGAAACTATCACATGAATCTAGTCTGCCTCTGGGATAATATGCATTTGCTTGTCTCTGTTTCTTCAAAATGCACTCATAGAATATCATTGTTTTTATGTGTTTTGTCTAACTTAATCGGATCAAGAATATCGCTGCAGTCTGTAAATTTAGCTTTGATTTTAGGGCTTTCAGCGGGATTACCTGGTTCTTTAAAAGCTTTAATTACATCAACCTTGGTTTTATGAAAAAGGTCTTCATCCTCAAGATGTTGAGCTAGTCCTTGCTCAAAGCATTTTGAAATCCAACTCTAAATATCGGGTATTGTGGTTGAAACAAACTTTTTCCAAAAACAAACAATCAGGTATAATCTAACCATTTAGGTTTCGGAAGTAGATTAAACAAGGGTATTTTTTTCCCAATCCAGATTTTCCAATAATTAAACCTCAAATTCTCCTCAGAAATAGTAAATCGTAATCTTTTTTGAGTGAATTTGAAGTCCATGCATAACGACTTTATTATTTTCATTACATATTAAAAATGTATTGTCTCAGCCAGACTGAAACTAAAAATCATCATGATGTTGTCAGTAAAAATGGTATATCAATGGTTTATGCTAACTGTTCCATATGCGAATGCAAAAAGGTAACCTTTGGTGGTAAATGCAATATTCATAAGTAAATTGGTAAGTTTCAAAGACAACAAAAAGGGGGGTTACCTGGAAAATATAAAATCTGGGTCCATATAACCCTTTTGATAAACAAGCTGGAAAAGTCACATTGTCTACCCTACAATAAAGTAGACGCTACAGCCACTCAACACGATGTTAATTATACTTCTTATAAGGACAAAGGAATTGTATACTAAAAATATTACTTATCATAAATGGTGTAAAGCTTGGGTGAAATTCCCTATAAAGAAATTCCCAAATGTGGTATATTTGCTAGAGCTCTTAATAACACAAAGCGAAGACTTGGGGTCCTTATACAATGGCATAATGAATTAGCCGATGAGTTACATTAACCTGCTTGTAATCACTTACAGACACGTAGAGTCCTTTTATCCAAAACTGACCTTACTTGGACTGCTGATCTTGTAGAGATGGAAAAAATTTGGACTCGTATACAGTTATTCTAATATACACGTTAAGGACTTGCTAAAGAAATGATGTTGAGTTGTATAGCACCAACAATGAAGAGAAATCACCTGCTGTCGAACGATGGAACCGAACTATGAAGAACAAAATGTGTAAATATTTCACCGCAAATCAAACAAGAAAGTACATTGATCTTTTACCTAAAATGGTTGTAAGTGAAACAACACAGGAGCATTGGAATGACAACTAACAATGCTAGTAATCCTAAGAATCCCTCCAAGGTTGATCTTACTTTGTACAAAACCCACCAGAGAAATCTGAACCTGAATTCAAAGTTAGTAACCGTGTTAAAATTACAAAGAAGAAAAAGACATTTGAAAAAGGCTAAACCGGACAAAAGAGCTGTTTGATGTTTTACGAACAGTAACTTTAGTTATCAAACAAGATGTGTTGAGAATTAAAAAGGTTTTCAACCACTGAAAGCAAATTGGTAAGAAACAGATCTGTTAAGTGACAAGGATATGGTCCAAAGTTAAACTAATGGATTGATTTTGGTGATATTGTACAAGGTATTTGTTTCACTTTTGTCAAGTAATAGATTGCACGCGAGTTTTTGGTCGACAGTTTTCAGGTACAACCATTAAATCAACATAGTTTTCTTATTCACACAACGGCAAAGCATTCGCTTTAAGTAGGATAGAATGTGTATCACGTCTTTTCTTAAACACGATAATTAGGTTCAAAGTTTTTTAATAATCACATTTCTTGTCTTCTCTTCCCCGCGATTAAGCGAATCANTTAGTTATCAAACAAGATGTGTTGAGAATTAAAAAGGTTTTCAACCACTGAAAGCAAATTGGTAAGAAACAGATCTGTTAAGTGACAAGGATATGGTCCAAAGTTAAACTAATGGATTGATTTTGGTGATATTGTACAAGGTATTTGTTTCACTTTTGTCAAGTAATAGATTGCACGCGAGTTTTTGGTCGACAGTTTTCAGGTACAACCATTAAATCAACATAGTTTTCTTATTCACACAACGGCAAAGCATTCGCTTTAAGTAGGATAGAATGTGTATCACGTCTTTTCTTAAACACGATAATTAGGTTCAAAGTTTTTTAATAATCACATTTTTTGTTTCTTTTTATCTAATTCAATCATATTCTTTTTAGAACCAGGGTGGATTTTACGTTTCATCTCATGATACTTTCCGACTTCATTTACAAACTGGAATTCTTTGTTTGATATCATTTCATCATCCGAGGATACACTCATTAAACTCGGGATTGAATTTAGTTTTCCTTTTGCCAATACTCTGTGTTTCTGAGTTTTTGTTCTAAGTTTTCTAATAGCAATCTTTGTGCCACCACTTGATATAGCACAACCAGATGCAACACGCGTTATGATTGTTACAGCAAAAGTACCAACTATAGATGCCAGTAAGCCAGTGCTGAGGCCACCAAATATAACTTCCATTAGTGTCGCACCACTATCTGCACTGTTTTATTCAGTTCATCGTTCAACTGCACGATTTGTTGTATCCTAACATTTCACGTTGCATCTAACGTGGTATGCTGGTTGTCTTCTGGATACTTACAAACTTTCTCTGGCACTTTTATATGCTCACAGAGTACACAGATGCCAGCTAGATTCTTAAGTGGAGGTGAAAATCATTTCTTTACGATCTTCTCCAAGAGAGAGCACTGTTAATTTGGAATTATCAATATCACACTTAATATGGTTTTTGAATCTAGGAGGTATTCTAAACTCACCGGAGGGGTCGACATCGTTGTTTTTTACAGTTTGTTTATCACCAATTTTAGGAGCTTCAGTACCAACAAAACTTAAATTCTCAATGCTATTTTTAGCCAATGTCGTATGTTGAAGTGAACTACACCTTCCCATAAAAATTTTACGGGGGCTAAACTGATACCTGCTAGGTTTGATTGAATTCCTGGGTTACCTAAGGTCCTCTCCCAGGCTTGCCACCTTCAGGTTCTGTATTGTCCTTCCTACCCTTACCTCCCTTGTATTCTTTTGATGCAATAATCTTTCACTTTAAAGACCAACAAACCGTTTTGTATTCACTGAAGATGTAAAAAATATATTGTTGGGTAGTCAGTGTGGCATCTGCAACTGCTACAGGGAGCTGAATCATTATAGGCTTTTCTTTGTCGTTATCTATTGCTGATGGTGGTAAAATTGTGCTATATGTTTGGTCGTAGTTATATCCAGACACAAATTCTGTATTGACCAATAAATTTAATAGACCTTTCTTCTGTTTTGTGTTGAAGGAAACCGAGGCTGTAGAGTTAGTATTCACAAATGCTGATCCCAAAGTTGTACAGCAGGCTTCATATAAGTTATCTTACAGATGAGTGTTTTTAGTTAAATTCAGCATCAATTTGGCTAAATGTTTTACTGTAATGTTATGTTATTATAGTAGTACAATATCCTTTAAACCCACATATTCTGGGTATGTCAATCATTGACAAAAAGACCCGGCTGAAGCTACTGTACCACAACTTTTCTTCAATAATTTTGCAATCACTTAAAAAACACCAATAGTAGCTGACATTCAGACTTCTTGTTTGTTGATAAGGAACAAACTGAAATTTTTATACTTCAGTCCGAATAAGATTTTCATACATAAAAAGTACGTAGTAACACTGTTCAAGGGTGCCCAACAGCTCACTTTTCACTTTATGCTCGATATACATGGAAGCCAGTTGTGAGAGAAGTTGCAAGTGAAAGTGAATTGTTTTTGATGGAATTCCATGGTAGTGTCAATAAAACTATATCAAAGCTCAGTTTGGGGTGAGTGGGTACATGTGTCTTATTTCAAGTATTATCGTTACGTTTTTAATTTATTTATTTGGTTGTTGTTGTTGTTGTGCTTCAAGATTTTACTTGTGCCAAACCCTTAGTTTCACATGATTGTTTTGTTTTCTTTTCAGCAATACAGTTGACATATCTCTTGGGATATCCGGCTATTAACAAGGACAAGATAGAAAATCTTGTAAACACTAGTATTTAATCTTCTTACCATAATCTGAAAATTCTTTTAAATTCTTTAACAATTATTGACCATTCAAGTATTAACGTGTGTGTGTTCTGTTCCATTCATAGTATCCAATATATAACTGAAAGCTCCAGAAAAATATCAAATCACAGTGGAAATTTGTAGACACGTAAAAGAGAGCCTTGGGTGTAACATGCTCAAAAGCAGGTAGAGGATGGGAGGCAATATGTTTAGAAATAATCGCCATATTCATACACTGTAGGTAGCCAGAGATGCTGTAACATTTGTCTAAAAAGTAACATTTTACGCTTACATGCCAAATGACTTACATAAATAAACTTGTCAGACATCAGTTAAACAAAATATAATTGTATTTTTATTATTTTCAGCCAATGTCACCCAAAACATTTTGCGTTGGTAGGTTATTAAAGTAGTCCCCCCCAGTCCCCCGAGTAGTTACCCCCCATTTAGGTAACTACTCGATAAAAATCAAGGGTAAATTGTGATGCCTTATTCATGCACAATAGCTTGATTCATTTCCATATGTTTAAATTATCCTTTATAAACATAGTACAAAAAGTAGCAATCGTAGTCTAAGGAGAAAAGAAGGCCAGCTGCCATTTATTTTCTAACTCTTTAACCATATCTAAAGAGAACTATATCTCACTGTATCTCTATATCTGGAGGATTCAAATAGCTTTCACTTTGGTAAAAAGCTTTTTCGCTGGCATTCGTCTAACACCAGGGAGGAAATTCCATGGAGAATTTTCACGATTTAAATACAATAATACATTATGAAACATAATTGTCAAACATCTTCTAGCCCTTTTTGTGGGCTTAGTATTTGGTATTCCTTGAAAACAAAATCGTTTGATTTTTTTCTGAGGTTGGGGCGAGTGTCAGCCTCGGATGTGAAGAGTTAGATAAGATGCCTGACAGGGATCTGGGGTAATGGAACAGCCAAGGAGAATAGGTTGTGGGCATGAAAAGGACAAGCTGGAGCATAGTTTGGTGTCCATTAATTGAATATCCAACATAACCTATTCATCAAATAATTTTACTTAACCCTTATTTATAAAAAATACTAGCGTTTTTAAAATTAATTAGAACTGTTGCACAAAATATGGGTTACATAGGCATATAATAATGGGATTGAAGATTAATACATGGAAACAAATATGAAATCATAGCAATACGTTTCCTGACAGAAGTACCAAAATTGAAAGTTGTATTTGACAGACATGAAGTCACCATTTGACTGTTTTTTAAAAATTCGCATTATTTGACTTACATTTTCATAGAACAGTAGAACAGTACACATCGTACAAATTTTAAAAGACCCCGAAAAATGTCTGGCAACTACAGACCAATCTGGCAAAGTTTGTTTCCAAAATGATCGAAAACTTGCTCGCCTATAAATTAGACTTACTGAAAGAAAACAGCCAATTTCACTGCTCCATGACTATAAAAATTAACACCATTGACACGTCAAGTCACTTCAAAGTATCTGCTAAGCTACCGAAATATGGTATCTACGATCGAGAACTCTACTGGTTTACCGATTAATTGTTTTATCGTAACGCTTTTGAACAATTCGGACGGTCAAGCTTTAATAACTTTGTTCAGCATTATGTGTTTCATAGTGGTCCATTTTAGGCGCATTGGCTTTTTTTATAACATTTAATAAGTTTGGAATCGTTCGAAAATTCCTCGCTCTAGCGCTCGGGTGTTGTCACGTCGAGTGTGCAGTCGAGTTCGCTGAGCCCTTTGCCGATTGTTAAGGCTGTAAAGATCAGCTGCTTATCAGCAAATGATTCCAGAATATTGCAACTACAAACATAGAAATTTAAATACCTCATAGATGGAGCACAAGAAAGCTTTTGGCAATGTTCCTCACGACTGGATCACTAACTCTAAGGAAATGCATAAAGTACCTTCTCATTTAATAAAACGTTTTGAAAGTCCCCATGAAGCAGTAAAAAATCACTCTTCTACTTAATCACGCTAAAGGGGAGGTAAGGGTCGACAATGTTAACATAAACCGTTGGCATCTTCTAAGGAGATTTGTTGTCACTTCCGCTGTTTTGCCTTGCCTCTAAATACCTTCCTCTCCATCCTACTTCTCGACGTGGTAACTGAAGATCAAATTGAAATTATAATCCATGGTAACACAGGCTGACAATGAGGGAACAAAAAACAATGACTTCTCTCCGAGAGCCAAAAATAAGCAATGACAGCCATTATGAATACTAAGGTATGTCTATCAACATTAGTGTATATAATTTCAAGTAAAGTTTGACAACGAAGACAAGATTCAGATGGTAATGAAAGTGATTACTGTGGCGTCCGGGTCTCTGTATGAAAATGTTATGTTCAAGTAATACCAATCAAAGAGTTCTTTTGAGGTTTTTCAGTTCAGACAAGTGGACTATTGTTTCGCATGACTTCGGCTTAGTTCTGTCATCCTCTGGGTATATTTTGAAACAAGGTACACCTCCAAAGATACAAATAAGAAGAAAAGAAAAAGGAGGTTGGGGCACCAAGCACAGCGCAAATACAGTAATATTATAGGAGCGGCTACACAAACACCAACACTATTTCAAAGATCTGGAATTTATGTCACAATGGGTCATTTACACTGCAAACAAATAAAAGTGTTAAAAATGACCTTAGACATCACAATCAGGCTGTTGGCCTTATTTAGTGTATGGAAAATGGCATTCAGTAAGTTCTATCCAAACTTGATTCCTTGCGCTAATGGGAGCTCATTGCTGTAGTTGATTGTGCTAAAATGGAATAAAACATATGGACGTTTATCTGCTACCAAAATATCAAAACACATTGCTCACATGTGAAATAACCAAAACACGAAACAGAAAACGTATGATGTAAAAAGTCAACCAACAAATGGCGATGTATACACAACATATTTATAGATTATATCGCCTTTAAAATGACAAAACCTGCAGTGAAATAGAACTTGCGTGTACATACGTTCGTTTGCCTGTGAAAATATGTTTACTATTGAAAGGAAACCCTTGATAAACAGATTTCTAAATTCAATTTTCTATATTTATTCCTTCTAACAACCAATAGGTCCGAGGCTGTTCCTTTCTTTCATACCATATTTTCGTTCTTTGACAAACACAGCTCTTTAAACGGCCGTTTACAAGTGGTGGAAAAGACATAACCTCTAGGATCCTCGAACCAAATATCAAATAAAGGCAACTACATTTTTGTAAAACGTAACTACTGTTTTCTAATAATAACACTAACCCTAACTCCAACACTTATTCAAACCCTTCGACTAAGTTACCTATCCACTGTTTCAAGTTCATTTTCACTTTACAAAGTTTACTCACATAAGCTTTTCCTTCAGAGCACCTTTCAAAAAACTTCGTGGTTCAAGTTTCAAATATTTGTATAGTTTTTTAAACCAAGACAGAGCTTTCGTATTATCTCTTTGCACACTGAAAACTGATTGCACAGTTGCAGTAAACGAAGGGCAAAGAGGTGAAGCATCGTATGTGATGCTGTACAAATGCAAAATTGTTTTTTTTTAGATTTGCGTACAACCTACCTACCTACCTTTGAAAAATTCTGAACGCGCCAAACGAAGAATACAAGCTAAAGGGGTATTGTTCTACAAGCACCGCTTACCTTAAAAGGATAGGAAATATAAAAATTAAAGGAAAAAGAAGGAACTCTGAACTCAGAGGATACATAAAGAGCAGTTGATACCTTTAGTGCAAGCCATACAGGGCAAAAATCGTCATCACAAAAAAAATCCCAGAAAAGCGAAGCAGAGACTGGGAAGGGCTACAATGTACCTGTTTGAGACAATATGTCACAACCATTGGAAAGAATGCTTCCTTTCTCCAACCCGCTTGAGACAGCAAGATAAGTATTGCCATAAGCATCCAAAACGAAGTTGGGTAAAGAAGATAAAGTGAATGGCAAGCAGTATTGAATAAAGAGAAAGACAAGGAGTTATCATAACAACATAATACTGGGAGAACAATACTCTACCACCAAAGTGTAGTAGAAGGAACTTAAATACTTGGAATAAAGGCGGATATAGGGTTAATTGTTATTGCAAAATGTATTGCAACGGCGAATAAGTGTTTTACACAATATGCTGAAAGCATTAAGGTTATGGCTGATAAAGGAAATGACTGTTTATGAAGTATAGCAAGAGTAAGATAAATGCAAAGAAAGCGTTAAGACACTACAAAGGGAAGGAGAAATATAGGTGGAACACTGTCAAGATATACTGAGGCTGTTACTGGCAGAGAACCTTGGGCATAACTGGGGAATAATATCTTAAGAACGAAACTGGCGAAGAGGTTCCTTCAAGACGTATACGAAAAATTTAGCATTTGTAGAAAGAAGAATAAGGCTGTGAGACACGTAGAATATATGTTCAAAAAAAGGACAACTTTATTTCAAAATACAAAGTTGTCTTTTATTTTAGGTATACTATAATATGGGCAATCATACTACAACATATAGGAGAGAATAAGGCAATCCCGTAGAAAATACTTATGGGGCATAATAACACTACACGAATTATTTGGTCCAAATTTTCCCCCCCAAAATAAATTAATTAAATAAAATAAATAAATAACATTCACAAACCAGAAAGTTTTGTTGAAGAGAAATTAGAAAAATGTTTTTAGAAATGAAAGGAGAAACACATTAAGAGTACTAGTTAAAAATTAAGAATTAAGAGATGAAATAGGGAAAACGGGGAGACTGAATGGGCAGACAGAAAAAAAAAGGTACTGAACAAGATCGTAAGCCTCGAGGTATCAAAGTAGTATGTGCACTTGGATTAAAACCCAAACACAAAAATGTTGGTTGGTAAGATTCATCCATAGCATGTATCCCTGAACATTTTCTGTGTGGTCTGTCTAGAGTTACGTCCGTGTTTCATATATTCAGTTTGTCTTTTTGTAAATATAAGTGTTAGAACGTTGGTTGGAAACCAGGTAAATTTTTGATGACAAAATGATGTGGTGACTACAGTGAAACAAACAGTTGAACCACATTTTTCATTACCATGTCATTCCACATTCATTCGATGGGTATCCGGTCAACAAGTATCCAGTGGCACTTTAAAGGGCCCGTTTAGTCACTTGGCTGGATATTTCCGCTCATTTTAATTGCGCTGAAAGCCATGACACTCTAACCGACTTCTTTACTGTAAAACAACTGTGCAAAGTACAGAAAACGCTCAGCCATTAAGTGACTTTAGGTACGTATGTATCATTCAGTTCTACACCAAATTTATTTTAGGAGAGTAAAGAATTTG
Organism: Morbakka virulenta; assembly: GCA_003991215.1. Classification (NCBI taxonomy): domain Eukaryota; kingdom Metazoa; phylum Cnidaria; class Cubozoa; order Carybdeida; family Carukiidae; genus Morbakka; species Morbakka virulenta. The sequence continues at coordinate 23,603 of RDPX01000628.1, read as the reverse complement.
CTGTCACTTCCCACACCAACATACTGATTTTGTAGGGAATTACAACAATTTTAAGCAGATAAGCAACAGAAGCTGGTTGTCAGATGTATAGCCAAAACAAAAACACGATAACTAAGACTACGGTGAAAGCTATCAACAATTACCATGTAGAGCGCCTCATGTATGTTTTCCATGCATCACTACCGGACTGCCTTCCTCCACCAGTATGTTTTTCTCCACCTGCAAACGAATTTGAAAAACACTATGTATAGGAATAGCATCTTTGACGATTGTATGATCAAATTGAAAACTAAAAGGAAACTAAAATTCTTTGGCACTTCAGTAAACTCTTTTCTGTCCTTAATCAAACTAGTCTATTTCTAATGGACTCACTGCAAACCTCAGTCCTAAATGTAACTTAAGAAGTGCCGACTAGTGGGATCTCACTTTACACATTTTTCATAGAAAAATAGGGCAACGAATGTTATTAATAAAACAAGAGACAAAACAAAACGATATTAACAGACCCCTTTCTCCTTTTTTTCTTTGTCATCCCTTTTCAATCCTTCAATATATTTAAACAAATATTCATTGAATATTTCCACCAACGTTTACTGGCAAGACCTGTTGACTTTTTGAACAAAATCTGTATAAATAAGGGCACTGTTTGAAAAAGCAAAAAGTTGTACTTAACCAAAATATTACAACTTTATTTAAACAGTATTAAAGAAAAACGTTTTTCACGTACAATGATTACACTGCTCTACAAATTAAAAAAAAAGTTTTGCCACTTGAACGGCAGATTCATTTTCTGGTGATGTGGCTTTTTTCGTGAGGTAGGCTAATATTGTGTATAGTCATGTGATCATGCATTCCCATACACTAGCTTGAGGACTGTCATATATGTCTATGCAAACTGCTTTCAGCGTTATTCCTACATATTAATTATATTTTCGAAAACAAATGAATCTTTCCTCACAATTATAAAAACAACCCAAATTCACAAGAAAAGACCGCAAAAATTTGCAAGTATTCAACTGCTATGAAGGCATAAATATGGAAAGTACTCTAGTCGCCTTTGTGTACAACACATCAATAGAACTAAAAGAATCGATCATGAAATAGAATTACAAAACTCATTGTCAATAAGCATTTAATAGTTCCAACAAGCGAACTTCAATGAACAGCCAGAGTTCAAAAAACATTCAGGACTTTCGGCGATGAGCATTTGTTGTTTTCCTTGCACAAAACAGCAATAGTCCCCAAGCATCGCAGGTTTCCAGCAATCTTGATAGCGGTGCTCAATGGTCGCAATAGTCTGATGGAAATGTTCTCCGTGTTCATCACTGACTGAACCAAGGTTTTCTGGGAAGAAGTCCAGATGAGAGTGCAGGTAGTGCATCTGAAGTGACATTCGGCAGCCTATGCTTCGAAAGTCGTCCAAAAGGTTTTCCACGATCTTCTTGTGGTCTTCTGACTTTTTGTTACCAAGAAAGATTTCCAAGCTCTCTGTTCCTTTTCGGAGAGGAGTTTTGGGAATTCGGGGTCATTCACGAGGTCCCTAATTTGAGGTCCGATGAAAACCCCAGCCTTCAACTTTGCCTCACTGACCTTAGTGAACTTCTTCTGAAGGAATTTAAAACCTGAGCTTTGTTTATCCATGGCCTTTACAAACTGCTTGATAAGCCCTAGTCTGATATGCAATGGAGGAAGAAGGATATTTTCAGGCTTTACAAGTGGGAGAAATTTTACATTCTCTTTTCCGTGCTGGAGTTTCTTGCGTTTTGACCAGCTTTTTCCTTGGTAGTGCTCATCGCCAGCACGGCAACCCCACAAACACAAAAAAACCAGGTTTGTTTAGTATAGCCGCTTTGTAGACCTAGTAACAGCCCAATGACCTTGAGGTCTCAACAAATAGCCCATTCATGTTCAGTATACTTGATGAGGCCTAATACCTTTTGCATTGTACAATATGTTTCTAGTAAGCCAACAGCATGTGCAATGGGTATGCTGGGATTTTTATTTCCATTGTGCAGTAGAACTGCTTTTAGGCTAGCTATCGAGGAATCTATGAATTGTCTCCATTCACTGTTGGATTATCTAATGTTCATAGCACTCATTACTCCAGCAACATCGGTGCAGTGACATATAAAAAAAACTTTGTCATTTCTACATTTCGTGTACGTAATACTGTTATTTTTGTGGATGAGTGAAGCACGTTCCACTCCTTCAACCTGGAAGCTAAGATTTCCGAGCGCTGCTTTGACAGCATTCCGACAGCATCCCTTGCGAGGTCATTAAGTTTGGGCTGTGTGATGAGGTGCACATCAGAGCTTGAACCTGAAAGCTCTGCTTTGTGATCTGAAGCTTTAGGCGAGTCACCAACTTCACTGGATGATTGTGATTCTTCGTTCAGCTGAGAGGTGCTGGGCACTGGTAGATCATCATCATTGTGTGGTACTGGTTGAATAGCTGACCTGGAACAAAATGAGAATCGACTGCCTTGATATGCACATTCTCCAAATGTTAAAAAGGAATTTACAAAGATTATAATTTTGAAATGAAAGGAACCTAAGCTAATCTATAGGCTTATCCAGAAAATTTCTATTAAAATCACACAAAAATGTTGTAGCCTTCCTTACGACAGCATATTTGGTGACACGCCTCGCATTACCAACTTCACGATTGAATTCCGTCAAACAAAATTAGCAGTCAGAAATGTGAACTGTTGGTTCACGCCAAATCATGGGAGTCGCGAACTTCATCTTCTTTCGATGTCCACTCTTCCAGTGATGTAATCCAGAGGAACAAGTAATACAGCAATATTGCGNAAAAAGGAATTTACAAAGATTATAATTTTTAAACAAAGATTATAATTTTGAAATGAAAGGAACCTAAGCTAATCTATAGGCTTATCCAGAAAATTTCTATTAAAATCACACAAAAATGTTGTAGCCTTCCTTACGACAGCATATTTGGTGACACGCCTCGCATTACCAACTTCACGATTGAATTCCGTCAAACAAAATTAGCAGTCAGAAATGTGAACTGTTGGTTCACGCCAAATCATGGGAGTCGCGAACTTCATCTTCTTTCGATGTCCACTCTTCCAGTGATGTAATCCAGAGGAACAAGTAATACAGCAATATTGCGGAGCCCATGTTTTATCCATCTTGGACATGATCAAGAAACGTAGAATGAACTGGTTCGGACATGTGAATAGACGTGATGATTTCAGCCATGTGAGAAAATCATATAAAGAGGAATTCCCAGGCAAAAGAAAATGAGGAAGACCACCCAAGAAATGGTCAGACCAAATTCGATGTGATCTTGGCATCCCTCTACTGACAATTGAACGTAAAGTCAAAGACCGAGCAAAATGGAGTGAAGTTATATCAAGGGAATGTGCGAGGACACGATAACTAGGGATATGCAACTAAGTCAAGTCAAGTAAGTCATGTTATCCAGGTCAGGTTTAGAATCGAAATAACTTTCGTTTCCTCTAATTAAGGAATTTGTAAATTACTTGCGTCGAGACACTGCAGTATATTTTCCACAAATATTACAGAAGTTATATTGATGATTCTTACAAGCACGACGTGACTTGGCAGACATCATGAATTCTCTTACAGAAAAGTGATAGGAAAGTGCTATCAAGTAGGCAGATTAGGCGACTTTTGTAAGTGTGATGAACCCTAGCACCTTTGTATTTGACGGGAAAATCAGGCAGTAAATAAGATCATTATTAATAAAATCGTTACATCATTTGTCAACGTCAGCCTGCCTATGTAAACATTTCCGGTTGAAATTCAAAAAGTGTAAATATGATCCATCGACACGCATCTTTGTGGATTATGCTACACGTTCTATTATATTGTGAATCAGACTATTACTGTGCTTCTGTAAAAATACCACTCAATACAGAATACATCAATGGACCAGAAAATATGAGAGTCAACCCAGATCCACTGTGCCAAGGCCTACACCTAGTTCATTTAACTTCATCGGATATTTAATGAAAAATAATGGAGGAAATCACTGAAAGAATCAACCCGCTATTTACATATTAGAGAGATGCAATCAGACTGTGCGAAGATATAAAAAGATTAGGAGATTTAACAAATACATTTAGCAAATTTCCATCTAAAAAACCCTTCAAAAAAAAAATCCGTACGGCAGAATACTTTTTTATTATATTCGTAACCAGCACCCACGAATTGACTAAAATGCACTAATTCGATTGAAGTGGCATTTTGAGTGTAGAGCAGTGTGTTTCGTAAAACTAAGTACATAGAGTATCACTCTTCTCAGGATTTACACGTATTTCCTTTAAATTCTTCGTCAAGTTTTCCAATAATGTTCTTACGAATACCGATTTATATTTCATCTGACTAAAGGTATAGTAACAGCCTTTTTATTCAAAATGTTTTGAACTGTTAATGCAGATGGGTTTTCTTTCTTCATAGTATTACAGAATGGTTTTCTTTTAAAACTCTTATCTTTGAGCTGTTTTGCGTAATGGTGTCCATGTATCATCTGCTATGCAAATAACATTCTTTGAGTGTATGTGGTGATGTTTACAAGGCAAAATCTGGTTAAAATGCTGCAGCAGGTTTATTTGCAAATCGATACTTTGAACATGTTTTCTGTTGATTGTTGGCCGAAATAGCAGACTAATATCATTGTCAAATAAGCGATTATGGGTACAAAACTTAAATATCGCAATTAAAACCATGTCTACTTTGGCCGATAGCTATTTCGCTGGCACTCGACCAAAATGGACGTAATTTTGACTGCGAAATTTGATACCATTGTGAAATTTCTTTTATTTTCTTTGCAAATTCTGGGAGGTTTTACCATAAAAACACTGGTTATGAGTAAAATATCACGTTTTAAACTTGTATTTGCGTAATGTTATTTTCTCAAGGAAAATACATGCTTTTAACCGCCCTGTCCTCCAATACACGACGGCCAAATTTACCCAAATGATCATTAATATAGTACTTACATAGTACTAAAGTGATTTCATTTCTTTGTCAAGTGAATGTGCAAGCACAATCTTTCCTCTGACTGAAGTGATAAAGTTAAAATGTAATAAGTACAGCTGAAATACTTCAACTTACCAAATGCCCCGCCAATTTCAGCACCATTCGTCGGTATGTTAATGTTAACTATTCCACAATCAGAACCTTCAGGTCTAAAATGGATTGAAAAATTTTAAACAAAAAAATTGCAAAAAAAGTAGCGTAAAGTACAGATTCTGGTCACTGTTGAGCACTGTTGTATGTTGACTGTCAAGCAGAGATCACCAAGCAATACAGAATATAACTTGAGATGATGGATTACTATGCAGTACAAAGTATTCGGAAAAAAGACGTAAACAATTTAATGCCAATATAGGATTTTAAAATTTGGCCGGAGTCATGAACTTTGTCCAATTATGGCACTGACACAAGGCGAACGAATCAATCACCAGGAAAAAACTTGAGTTTAAACATTTTTAAAGAGGCTTTTTAATTCACAACACAGAACATGTTTAAATGGTAAGGTTGCAGTAGCATACGTAAAATGNATCACCAAGCAATACAGAATATAACTTGAGATGATGGATTACTATGCAGTACAAAGTATTCGGAAAAAAGACGTAAACAATTTAATGCCAATATAGGATTTTAAAATTTGGCCGGAGTCATGAACTTTGACTAATAAGGACTAAATACTGAAATAATATGTGAACACAACAGTTATGGGCAAAGGTTCAGTTGATGTTTGTCCAATTATGGCACTGACACAAGGCGAACGAATCAATCACCAGGAAAAAACTTGAGTTTAAACATTATTAAAGAGGCTTTTTCATTCACAACACAGAACATGTTTAAATGGTAAGGTTGCAGTAGCATACGTAAAATGTTTTAAATTGTTTTAAATTTCACTTATACTTTCTGCTCAAAATGTGCACGCTTTTCCTTTAAAACAACTTCCCTTAACGATTTTCGGCCAAGTCTTGAATTCTGGTCTGTACAAATTGTCTGGCGAAAACAACAATCATTTCCTTCTACCTGCCACCGATGGAATCAAACTGTTTCCGTCAACCAAGCGAGTCGGTATTCGTAAGAACATTATTGGAAAACTTGACGAAGAATTTAAAAAAGTGTGAGATGTTACATTTTTTGGTCCTGAAGTTTATCGTTTTGGGATATTTCGATGGCTACTGTAACCATTGCCACTTGAAAGACGATGCCAAGATTTTATTAATACAATCCTGTGGATTTGGAGCATGCACCAATTTGTGATAACACCAGGTATAGCATGGACAATACATTCACTTCCAGCTTTTAACAATTAGCTGAAGGTAGACCTCTTGTTATTGCTTTTAGAAAGAGGACGGCCATTTAAGCCATGCACTTCACCTCTGCCTATCTGGTAGCTTGCCAATTTAACTTCCTAGATATATGGTAACCATCTGACAATTCATTCTGATATTGTATCACATAAACGATTGTAAGTAAAGTGTTCCTGTTATCTTTTCAGGCTTTTGATGGTTCTTTGAAAGAGTTGTTATCTTTTGACATCAAAGGTTGAACAGAAGACCTAAGAGGCAAACTGCTTAACGCTGGTGTCCGCAAAAATTTTTCCTCCTTTTCCGCTTGAGGTTTCCGGTTCTTTTCACCCATTTCGGACTATTGTTCATTTTTCTTTATTTTTAGATCATGCTCCAACTTTGGTTTTGTCTCCGTGTACCCTTTCATACAGACAAGCTTATTTCGAGAACCCACTGCGCTGATTTTAGATTTCTGGATCAAAGCAACGAATTCTACAGATAGTTACTCTGGAACGGTAGTACGTCACAGTGTTACTCTTACGACCCAGGAAAAGGAAGGGGTGGGGGAGGGAAGGCAGCGCCTTACAAGAAACCTAACTTTTAATGCTATTTTACATCCCATCAAACATGTTTCCCAAGCCTGTCAATTAAGGGTTCCTGTACTTTAAGAGGCTGTAATTTCAAAGTGGTCTGTGTCACATTTGGCAATTCATATAACGAGCACACTCCATGTGTCAAGAAGTCCGGGTTTTGAGTAATAAAATGTAACTTTGTCTGGTGGCCGCAGGAAACTAAACTGAACAGTGTTATATTATACGACTTTCCTACGATTTTGGTAAGCAGCGTTTTCCATAAAAAGTGCTGCTCAGTCGCAAACAGCTCCTCCGAGGCTGGTTTCTGTTTGATGAAAACGTAACAGTGATGTTACGATATGGCTCTTGGCGCCCACGTGGAGATCTGTGACTGTGTGCCTCCAAGTGGTTAGTTTTGCACATGTTGTTGCTTTTACAATACCGCGAGACGTCAAGAAAATACGAATAACAGATGGAGAATTAAAAAAAGCATCTGTGCATCAATGTAACAGTGAAAACGAGTGTACAACACGAGTGCACTCTCTTAGCCTCTACAAGTATTTCCAAGTGAAACCAAGACAGGATGACCATTAATTGTTTAAAGTACAGGTTTGCACCTCCACCATCGTATCCTTGATGAGTTGTTACGGCTGTGATCATTCCTATGAACGAGTATCGCTGTAAGGCAGGGGAGACTGAATCAGAGTTTTTCCTTTCCTAGATAAGTTGCTTACTCAAGCTGATGTGTCACATCTACCCAAAACATTAGGTTTTATGCCCCCGGAGCTCCGCCTCTATATCTTCTTCCTGTCAGTTGAAACCGTTTCGCAGGGCTTTGGACGCCGAGGCAATTTGGAGTGCGATGACATTTGTAAGTTGGGAGAATTTTATTGATACTAGGAGTTAATCCTAGCCATAAAAACGGCTGAAACAACCTTCGCAATTATAAAAATTCCATAAAATACACATAAACATACAAACACTCTCTGTTCATCTTTAATTATTAAGCAGTAACCGTACTTAAAAGTACAATTTCTTTTTTATAGTCACTGAATTTGGTCGTGTCATATTAATGGGTCAATATTTAAAATGAAAGAAGAAAAAAGAAAAAAGAAATTAAAGTACACTCAGAGGACAATTTAAACCAAATTCAGCAACAACTCCAAAAATCGGCGTACTTTAACAGAGACAAACTGGAAGTCATTCGCTCAAAGGAATCTTGTTCAGAAAACAAAGTTGTATTTGTTAGAAGACTCGAGGCATTAATTATTTAGGAACCTTACAAAATAAAGAGCTATGAAAATTAAAAAAATAAACAAGGTTAAAGAAGTTATAAAACGTTTAAGCCTGGCATTACTTGTTTGCTAGGTTTAGTTTACAGATAACAATCTTTTAAACTTAAAAATATTGCTGTGTTTCAGTGTTTGAAAATTAAAATTAGCTTACATAGTTTTTGTATTGCTTTGACTTCACCCTAGCAATCATGCACCAAATAACATCCGGCTGCTTAACAGTTGTATAGAATGGAGGCCGTTCTCTACTAAAGCAATTGCGGAACACCAAATTATGGTTACAGAGACAACTGGAACTTCGTAAAATTTTTCTTTTCTTTTCTAAGAGGGGTAGCAACAAACGCCAATCCATTCAGCATGAGATATTAATATCACATGCTGATTTAATAGATAACTTTGGATCTTTTCACATTCTATTAATAGGTTCATTGGTCCTGTCCGACAATAAAGTTCATCCTTAACCTCTTCTGTTAACCGCTGAAGTATCTAAACAAATTTAACGTTCCAGTTTCAACGGAGTACAAAAACAAAACATTGCCAACTTTGTCTGTGGAGTTACTTATTGTTTTCTCAGTTGTTCACAACTGACAGAAATATTTCAGTCGGTAGAATACGAGGACATTTAAACAATCTTTAATTTTCCACCTGAAATCAGCTGTAAGACCTGCAGTTTCAAAGTGTTTAATATTGCATTTTTTATACGTTCTTTCCGATGATTAGCAGTAAATAGTAAAGAGGAGGTCGATAAATTAAGTATCCAATGGATGTACCTGGATTCTATCATAAAATGTGTCAACGGTGAAACAAAACGCTTATCTTTGGTAACAAATGCAGAGCTAGAAACTACATATGTAAAAATCACAACTTCGCCAACTAAACAAGAGTTCTTTTATAAGAGCCGTTTAAGTGGAGGCCATTCCTTGTTAAAAAAACTGTTTGAACTAGCAACACATAAAACACACACACACACACACAAAAATTGCCGCCCACTTAAAAAACACATGCCTCTGTTGCTATGGAAATTGGGATACAGTTTGAAGCAGTCTTGGTTGAGCCTAAGCACTTATCCGATATTCTTAAATCAATTTACACAGTATATTCAAGATCAAGGTCACTATTCCAAATGAAGGAGAAACATTTTTACTATACCAATAAAAGTTCATTTAACGATTGGATTCGAATATGCGATGAAGCTATTTATAATTTTGTCTCAGGGGCTGAAGAAAGATCAGGAAAGAGAAAAAAACTCCTTTACTCGGAAGGAGGCATTAAAACACAGTCTCTAAGTATCACGTTCATAACGAATGAAGTAGAAAACGAGAGATGTTATAGCAGTGCATCATATAACCGAATAAGAAGGACACCTTGGCGATTTCATCATGCTAGCCAAATATACGACTTGGAAACTTCTTGTATCGTTGCCAGACAGGAATTTTTTGAACTTTCACAAGATTTGCCACTATTTTCCATCTCGCCATCATGTGACGGAAATTCAGTATTGAGGTTTGGAATATTTGTTCATGATCTTAAAGAAATGAAAGAATTTTATCAAATACTTTTACAAATGCCAGTTTCATATGAAGAAGCAGGTTTCTGTTGTTTTAACGTTGGGTTTCATGACAGAACTGCAACACAATTATCGTTAAAACATTGTTCTCAGATCAATATAGTACCGACCAGTAGAGCAAAAATTATCGTAAAAAGTAGGAATTGTGACAGATGGCTTGAAAGAACATTTAGTGATCGGATCCTTGTGAAATACCAGCATCATATACTATTAAGTGATCCAGAAGGAAATACATTACTATTCGAAGAGGTAACAGATACTTTTTTGGGTAGTTCTGGAGAGGCCCATGACTCGTCGTCAAACATGTCATGACAAGACTCCATAATAACATTATGGTTGCTGTGTCACCTTATAAATTTTAGATCGGTAAAAAAATTGTAAATAAAATATCATGGAAGATTAAAACGCGATTTCTCCTGATTTTATTTTGCAGTATTTCATAAATTTTCTACAATCACCACACATAATTTCCCAATGACCCCATACAAGGGTGTCTAGCAAAACAACCTCTGACATACATTACTGGTACAAATGAGTCCCTGTCACATGTAAATACTTAAAAAATAGGGAGGGAGAAGAGGGCAAAGGCATTGCCGACGGCGCAAAAAGTCTCAAAATATTACTTCAAAAACCCTTAATAAGCAGAAAATATTCTACATCCATTACACAAAGTGCAATCAACCCCAATTATTAACAATCCCAAAATATCCTTTCAAACATGTTGGACTTGGAAAAGTATGTTCTCAAAAGCCCCTAAATTTGATTAAAATGTTTTTACATTGTCAGGTCAACGATTCCTGGAAAAATTCCAGCTATTTCTAAACAGTACCGAGCAGTGGGTGTAAAGGTGACAGGGGAGTGAGAAATAACGTTTCAAGAAAAGGTACGCACACTGAAACAATCCATGACATTTAGTATAAACTTAAAGAGCTACAACAACTGTGTTCTTACTTAAGTTATGTCTTCACTAAACATTTTAAGTTCTCCTATGTAAGTGACTGTCGTTTCTCACTACGTAGTATTATACGTCACCAGGGTGATTGTTTAAGACCACAGGATAGTTTGTATACGGGTACACTAGTTTGTGTTGGTAGTGGCAACACTTTTGGTCAAGGCTGTAAGAAGTTNTCCTGTAAGATTAAAACGCGATTTCGCCTGAGTTTATTTTGCAGTATTTCATAAATTGTCGACAATCACCACACATAATTTCCCCATGCCCCCATACAAGGGTGTCTAGCAAAACAACCTCTGACATACATTACTGGTACAAATGAATCCCTGTCACATGTAAATACTTAAAAAATAGGGAGGGAGAAGAGGGCAAAGGCATTGCCGACGGCGCAAAAAGTCTCAAAATATTACTTCAAAAACCCTTAATAAGCAGAAAATATTCTACATCCATTACACAAAGTGCAATCAACCCCAATTATTAACAATCCCAAAATATCCTTTCAAACATGTTGGACTTGGAAAAGTATGTTCTCAAAAGCCCCTAAATTTGATTAAAATGTTTTTACATTGTCAGGTCAACGATTCCTGGAAAAATTACAGCTATTTCTAAACAGTACCGAGCAGTGGGTGTAAAGGTGACAGGGGAGTGAGAAATAACGTTTCAAGAAAAGGTACGCACACTGAAACAATCCATGACATTTAGTATAAACTTAAAGAGCTACAACAACTGTGTTCTTACTTAAGTTATGTCTTCACTAAACATTTTAAGTTCTCCTATGTAAGTGACTGTCGTTTCTCACTACGTAGTATTATACGTCACCAGGGTGATTGTTTAAGACCACAGGATAGTTTGTATACGGCTACACTAGTTTGTGTTGGTAGTGGCAACACTTTTGGTCAAGGCTGTAAGAAGTTGCTAGTTGTGTACTTATGCCAAGAATCCTGTTTTGGTTTTCAGCATGATTTTAAAGTCTCATTGACAAGCAGGGATATGTTCCCGGATCCAGATTGTATCATTGTGGTGTTTCAGCTGCTACATGACTCGACTGACACAGCGGAAGGCCTTGAACCTTTTGGTCTAATGGAATTTTATCTTATTGGGTTGATATGTATATTTTAGATATTGAAATAATTTTATCATTTGGAAATCCGGTGCCTGCGACTTCAATAGTCAACGTCTACTTCAATAGGGAAATACTACTCCTTTACATGTGGTATATATTTCTGGGTACCTGACAGTACGCAAAAACAAATCATTTGAACACTACCGATATAAGAATTTTTCCAAAATACTTGTCGCAAATACTGAAAAAGGAACTTAAACGACCATGTCAGTAAGCGTGCAATCAACCAAAATTATAACTGTGTACACAACACAAACAAAGCAAATATAAAATATAAAGTCGTTTTCTAAAAGTCCAAAAAAATACAACACAAACATTTTCCAGGTGAAAGTATTACCTACATCTTACCTGCTTAAAAGTAAATCAGTATGCTCCTTAAATATAACTCAACATACCCTTTCACATAAAACCACACAAACACAACATACCAAAGTTATCTCTTCAAACGCAAAACATCAAATTCCTTTAACAACCTAACATACCTTCTCACACAAAATTAAACGTACTCCTTTAAAAAAAACAATACGGAGCTATGGCGCTACGTTCTTAACCAGACCATCAAGCAGCAGATTTTTTCATTTGTGCGCTATATTCTTTCCCCTGATTCTCATGTTTGGGGTTCTCATCCAAACCACGCATATTGGCTGAGCCTCCCACAGAACAACAAAATTACATCTCCACTTTTTAAGAATTTACATGATATAACTCTTCTCTGGAACCCAGTCCAACGAAGTCAGTTGATTAATCCCCATTTCATTTTAGTTTGGCGAAAGAAGAGTAATATTAATACACGGCAGCTATACATTTCTGAATGCCTTTTATAACGGTAACTTCAATAGCACACCGGGAAAGCTAATTTTCTAAGGTTCTTCAGTAAATCCCCCCCCCCCCCAATGAAAACAGCTGGAGACCTTACGAACTTTGAATTTCTTGTGCTTCAAATATTTCCCTTCGGCCTCAGCTGGGAAGCTTGAAAACCTAATGCCCAACCACTGCCGTGCTGTTGGTTGTTGGTTCGTATTAAAGGGATATCAACGTAATTATTTATGCTATCAAGACTTGAGCTCACAACAAGGGGACTACGTTAATCTAATTTCCTTTGTCTTTGACATGAATACTTTAAGTTTATTTTCACACAAGATCTTTATCATCTGTTTTATCTGGCGTCTTCCTAATAAAATTGTTGTCAACTGTTAATTCCGGAAAAATAAAATTCTTCGTTCTGTAGGCTCAATATTGTGTTGATACGACATGGAATTGCTTGGGTCAACAGAGGATAAAATCTTGTGAGGTATTCATAGGCTTGGATGTTTATAACACTTAATCCTATTAACGATAGAATCAAGCGAGATAACAATGGTATTTCACTTCTCAGTTCGCAATTAGTTGAGACCTAAAGTAAAAATATCATGTCGCTGTTAATGCTTGTGGAAACAATGAAAAAGAAAATAAGAATAAGAAATAAGAAAAAGCACTTGTTCCGAAAGTTACAATTCTGTTCAGACGAAAAAATGGGAACAAAATTAATATGAACTGAACCCAGCTCCTATGTCATGTTCATGGGAGTTGGCTATTCAAATTTATTTGCAATTCCATCTTCGACTTGACTGCACCATCTTACGAGTACAAACTAAAACGACAATTGTGCGAGTCGCCAAGAAAGGAAAGCAGTGTCCACATTACTACTTTTGTAATATTAGACCAACTTGCCGTTTCCAAGCCAGCCTGTTTTCGAAGACACGATTNAATGCTTGTGGAAACAATGAAAAAGAAAATAAGAATAAGAAATAAGAAAAAGCACTTGTTCCGAAAGTTACAATTCTGTTCAGACGAAAAAATGGGAACAAAATTAATATGAACTGAACCCAGCTCCTATGTCATGTTCATGGGAGTTGGCTATTCAAATTTATTTGCAATTCCATCTTCGACTTGACTGCACCATCTTACGAGTACAAACTAAAACGACAATTGTGCGAGTCGCCAAGAAAGGAAAGCAGTGTCCACATTACTACTTTTGTAATATTAGACCAACTTGCCGTTTCCAAGCCAGCCTGTTTTCGAAGACACGATTTTCTAATACATATATATATATATATATATATATATATATTCGTATGAACTAATAAGAAACTGAGGAAAAAGTATGAAAAATTAGTATCTACTAGCTTGTTATGATTCATTCAATTTCGAAATTCGTCATCAACCGTACAGATATCACCTCCGATGCATATCGTGTGGCAATTCAGTACATATTGAGGTGTTTGCACGTCACCGCATACACAGTTTGGGTTACCACTCAGACCAACGTTGTGATTTTTTAATGACTGTGCATCATCCACAAACATGCAAGTACCAATATATCAAGTACAAATACAGCTACAATTGGTCAATTTCCCACACACTGCATTATATTTTCGACATTTTGTTGTGTCCTTCTTTACAACATTTTCCCTACAACTTTAACACACACACACACACACACACACACATATATATATATATATATATATATATATATATATATATATTGCACAGGAATACGGGAATGTTACACACTCCACTTTTCGGCATTAAACCTGTACCCCAAAAAGTAAGTAGCAGATAATATCCTATTCTTATTCTTTACTATGATTCCACGGTAATCTTAAAAAGTTACATAAAATTCTACATGACAGATGTCAATAATAAACTACGTACATTAACTAAAACTCAACTTAACTTTCAATAATTAATGAGTAGTTAACTAGTTAGTACTTGCTTATGTAACAAAAGTCTATGACTAAGAAACTTGAATTTCATAAAGATAACCCTAAAAGCAGTAGTACTGGAACTCAAAATATGTAAATATGCCTGGGCTCTAATTATCTTTACGCTAAGTACCTTTGCGTGTTCATCAAGTAGAATTAATTAGAATTAATACAGAGCTATTTAATAAAAGTACTTAGCGTTCACCCATGCAAACATAATATATGTTTGCATGGGTGAACAGTGGAAAAGAAGGGTATCCACCTTTCTGAAAAAAACCCCCTTGAAATCACTGCAAAATCTCCAAGGGTAGGGCAGCCTTTTCGAAATGAAAAATAAATGGGTCAGATAAAAGCTACCCCCCAAAAGCCCACAAAAATCAAAACGTAAGGGCAAAAAAAAGAAGGAAAAACCCTATGATAAAATAGTAAAAATCTGAAACTGATTCTCATATTGTTCAAATTTGGCTCCCAGTAACTCCATAAACACTAACGGCCACTTGGATTAGCAGATTCAACTTCTATGGCAGTCACATAAATGTATTTAACGCAGAGAGGTGGTTAAATATGACCAAAATGAAATAGTTTAACTGCCGTGTAAACCAGCCATATCGTTTCTTGAGGGAGAAGAGGCATGAGGGTCCTAAGCCCCTAATGGTATGGTGAGTGAAATAAATAATGCCGAATTAATAAGTGAAACTGCTTGTACATTGGAAGACTAATGAGGCTCAACAGGAGGCAGGAAAAAACCCAAGAGGCCAGTTAGTTCTCCATATTAATAAGATTTATACAAGTGGAGCCAGAAAGCAAGCCAGGATAACAACTGCCTTCAAACACATTTCAAGGTAATCTGTTGGGAAAATATTTGTGGGAAGGCCGTCTATTCCTAGTTTTATACAGGAGCAGATATTGTCTATTACTGAGGGGAAAGCGTAAGGGGGTCATTAAACCGTATGAAAAACTGTCTTTGACCGTACCTTTAAGTTTAGGTATGAGTGTGGTGAAGGAAGAGCTATGGCGCTTGATATTTCCAAGGCATTTAAAAAGGCGTTGCACGCTTGCTGGCTTCATAAGCCTTTTGACTATGGGATTTGTGGATTGGTCTTTGAAATCCTTCAGTCTTTTCTCTCAGATCGTCGAGTACTGGTCACATTGGATGGAATTAAATCTGATGAGTATGCCGTTAACCTTGGCATTCCTTAAGGTTCTATTTTAGGTCCAACTCTCTTCCTTCATTACAACAATCATCGTCCTGGTAATTTGCTTAGTTTATCACTTACTATATTGATGATACTACCTGATCATTCTATCATTTTATAGGTATTATCATGGGAAGTGCTCTGATTAGCTTTCCTCGTTGGTACTAGATCAGTTTCTTCCACCTCTTGTGTAACGAGACACAAGAGGTTGTTGTAATAAATCTTTCCATGAGTGCAGTTTTATTCGTCAGATTGTGAAACTCTTGGTTAATTATTATTTCTTGACTTACGCTTCTTCTGTTTCCTTTTTCCTCTTTTTTCCGGGTAATTTCTTCAACGTTCCATACACTTAGCGGCATTATGCCTTGTATGGTTCTTAAGCATTGAAAAGTGACACATTTATGCGCTCTTCAAAGCATAACCTTTAAACAAAGCTCTGCTATCGAAGACCTTTTAAAGGCTTACTGCAACAGGCATGGCTTACTCGCCTTCGACGGTTTAGCTTTCACCCTATTAATAAAAGGTATTTCTCGGAAAAAAATTACAACAGTCAGTTTAGAGATAGTCCCGAAAAAAAACACGGTTCAAAGTACTTTTAATTCTCACATCGAGCTCCCCACCAAAAAGTATATCACACCCGAAAATTGTACCAACAAAAATGAGCAAAAAACAAATATTATTGAGTTAGTCTTTGTAGTGAGTGCTCAATAAAATTTTAAAAAGTCGATGTTTAATTCTTTATTACTTTAACTCTTCAAACAACTACAGTCGACGCTCTTTATCTGGAACGCTCGCTATTTCGAACTTTCACTATGTCGAACTATTTTTCCCGGTCCCTTGAACTTTTTAAGCAACTCTAGGCTAAAAAAAACGCTTGTTATCTCTAACTCCGTTATCTCAAACTTTCACTATCTCGAACTTTCGTTTGAATTTCGTTTCAAAATTGAATGAAAAACGTCCCATTTCTAGTGTTCAAAATGTAGAATTTTTTTAGGACAAGGTTTTGGTATTTTTCGTTCTTTCAAAATGGCAGCCAAGAAAAAGCTAGCTGTGAAAACTTTACCTGAAAAATGTCATGCTTTAAAGGACTTGGAAAAACGCGTTTCAAATAAAGATGTTGCAGAAAAGTATGGGGTGCCATAGAACATTGTTTCTACTTTGGTTAAACAAACGCAACAAAGTAAGAGTATATCAATCGATGGGACGTACATTAAAGAAAAGGCGATGAAGTACGCAAAGGAGTTGGGCGTGGCAGACTTCAAAGCTTCAGATGGATGGCTTGGACGCTTGGAAAAAAGGTGAAACTTTAAAATTTAGTATATTTGTATACATTTTGTATTCAACAATGTTTACCAGTGTTGTTTGAGGATATCAATGCACTTTTCGATTCCAGTGAACATTAGATTACATAGCACTTGCATGCCTTCACCGTCACCCAAATTCATTGGCTTTCCGGTAACAACTACTGTACATGAGCTCAGTACATCAGCTCGGAGAAAATAAAATATCGTTTTTGCAAATTTACCAGATTTTCCAAGCGGTAAATGCCCAACTACCTTAAGGCAAGTAATTTTGGCAGGAAGTAATTATAGCAGGAAGAAATTTTGGAGAATCGCTGAGTTTTGGCGGACGGGAGAAAAAAAAATCAAATTTGGCGGGAACCAATTTTGGCGAATCGCTGAGTAATGCATTTATTTAACACATTAAAAAAGCGAAGATAATTGAGTCACACTCGAATCAAGAACCAATATTGTACATATTGATTAGCTTGAAAATAAATGTAAGCCTTAGAAATGAATAATTCTTACTTCGTAGACCTATGCAAAATAAGAAATGTCAAATTTGACGGGAATTAATTTTGCCGGATTAAAAAGATCTAAATTTGGTTGGAGTTAATTTTGGCATTTATTTTTTATCATTTTAGACACAATGTAACCTTCAAGACAGTTGTTGGGAAAAGTAATTCTGTTCAACCTGAAATGGAAGCCTCCTGGTTCGAAACCACTTTCCCGACAATTCTATCCAATTACAAACTTGAAGAAATATTCAACGCTGACGAGTCTGGCCTTTTTTATCAATGCCTGCCAAACAAAACTTTTCATTTAAAATTCGAAAAGTGTTCTGGTTGTAAGAATAGTGAAATAAGAATAAGTGGTCTAGCAGCAGCTAATGCCGTGGGGGACAAACTTCCAATGTTTGTAATTGGAATGTCAAAGAAACCAAGGTGCTTTAAAAATGTCACATCTTTGCCGTGCTGATACAGAGCGCAGAAGAAAAGCTGGATGGATAGCGCTCTTTTTAAAGGATGGGTTCGTGAGCTAGATGCCATGTTTCAAAAGCAAAATCGAAAAATTGACTTAATCGTCGACAACCGTCCTGCACATCCAGCAATTGCTGATTTATCAAACGTCAAATTGATTTTCCTGCCTCCTAACGCGACGTCGATTTCACAACGTATGGATCAAGGAGTCATAAAATGTCTTAAGGCTGTTTACCGAAGACGACTGGTTAACATAATGATTCAAAGACTTGACCGAGGTCAAGATCTACCAAATATTTAAATTCTTGCTGAGCTACAAATACTTGTTGCTTCATGGGGCACCGTTACGAAAAAACTATCGTAAATTGTTTTCGAAAAGCCAAGATTTCTACTAAATATCAAGAAAATGCAATTGAAGAATTGGAAAAGGATCCAACTGAATTGCGAAATATCGATCCAACGTTAGTTCCTTCAGATCTAACTGCTCACGAAATGGTTGACGTTGATGAAAATGTCATTACCACTGACAACCCCCAAACAGATGAAGAAACCAATCGACAAACCAACTAAAACTGAAGTCGAAAGTGCACTAGAGACTCTAAAAAACTCTACAAATGTCTCTTCAATGCAAATGGGGATAACATGCGTCAGCTTCTACAGCGCTTTGAATCTTTGTGTGTGAAAGGCGAATTAGAAGCCAAAAAGGAGACTAGTATTTTAGATTTTTTAAAAACAAAAATGTTAGCAGGGATTTATAGCTTGGGGGTAAAAATTTTCACGGGTATTAATTTTCGCGAATTTAACTTTAAATCGTGATATTTTCTTTAAATTTATAGGGAATTTTTAAAGCTTCTTCGAAATTTTGTATTTGGCGGATACGAATTTTCGCGAAATCGGCCAAAATTCGCGAAGGTGAGAAAATTAGTACCCGAGAAAGTACTCCTAAGGTAAAAAATCATGTATCTAATTTACTACGACTTCAATAAATGTGAATGCCTCGACTTAAGTTCCCTTTCTTTCTTTGATGTCCAGAAAAATCTCTTTGGATTTTATAAATGACGTGGTCTTATAAATTGATTTTGATTTTTTAAAATTCAATTTCAAAACTTTCACACGACTTGCATCCGATATCTCGAACATTCGCTATCTCGAACTTTTTCGCCGGTCCCTTGAGAGTTCGAGATAATGTGCGTCGACTGTAGATAATTCAAAGTTTTTGTAGGTTAACACAATCAATAGCAAAATTGGTTAAATGCAAAAGAAACTTTCATGTAACATAATTCAATCACGAATTGAATTTTTCTCTCTCCTTAAATAAATCTATAAAAAACAACAATACTTTTCACCATTATTATTACTATTATTGCTATTATTACTAATATAATAACAATAATAATAAAAAGTGAGCAGATGGATATACATTAAAAGGCGGTTTCTACAAGAAGACAGTTACTCGCCAGTGGGGTTTTGTCTGACAGAGTTACCAGAGGCGATGTTATTTGAGGAGACAGATGGATATGGAATGGAACACCGGGAGAAAGAACCACCAGGAGGACTCGTAGTTTGTTCATTGATGACGACGAATTTATACCAGGAAAGAAATAAAAAGCTGGAAGTAATAAATGGGGACAATATTGAAGGCTAGTATCGATACAGGAGCATGTTAAGGAGTATAGAAATGCGTAGAAGTGATCTTCAGAAACAGAAAGATGATGAAAGGAGAAAAACTAACAGTACTGGAAGAAAGGGTGAAAATACTTGGTCCAGATAAAAAGAATGTCTAGAAGTTCTTGATGTAAACAAGGTGACAAAGCAGATGTAAAAATGGTTATGGAAAGAGTGAAGAAAGAGATACGAAAGAGGGCAAGACAACTGGTCAAACGAAACTTAAATGATAAACATATCATGCAAGCCATTAATGAAGAGTGGTCCCAGTGGCAGGTTATATCATGAATGTTGGTAGACTTGGAAAAGGAGATGCAGAATGTTTGGATGAAATAGTGAAAGATAAGCCAAGGGGTGCCAACAGCTACGGAAAGCAAGCTAGCGATGAAAGACTAAACACGGAAAGAAAAGGAGGGAGAAGTTTGAGAAGCTTTAAAGACTGTGAACAATGAGTTAGAGTTATTTAAGATGTTATTTGGCAACAGCAACAAATGAATGGTTAGGGATAGTGTGGGAGAATGAATACGAGAAAGAACAGAAATAATTAAAAACGGAAGTTGAAGGTATTTTGTATATATACAGTAGGAGGTTAAATTTGGTAATGGGTTTGTTGAATGCGATCAAGAGCGATATGACAACTGGAAATTAATATGGAGGAAACTACAGAAAGAACTCAAGGAGGAAACAAAAGAAGTGAGTTTGAAAAAATTTGAGGAAAAGAAAATGGAAAGTGAAATATTAGGGTATCCAAAAGAGAACTATGAATGGTGGAACTGCAACACAGACCCTAGTAAGGCAGCAGCTATATTCGACATGCCAGAAAATGAGAGCCTGAAAGAAAGTTAAAGGAATTGTAGAAGTAGACAGTTGCAGGTTGTGTGGTGAAATAAAGGTGACGGCACAACACTTGTTATCAAGATGCAAAATGTTAGCAGAGTCAGAGTATATGAAGAGGTATGATAATGCACTAAAGGTACTGGCAGTCGAATGGGGAAAGAAAGAAGGTTTATTTAAAGAAAAGACGGTGTTGTGCAAGGAAAAATGGGAAAAGGCCACGTGTTTGAGAGCAATGGCAAAGCGATCTTGTGGGATTGGGAACATCAACGAGGCCGCATTGTACAGCAAGAAGACCAGACATGACTTTGAAAGACAAGAAAAAAAGAAATATACATTGTGGATATGGCTTGTCCAAGAGAACGAAACAAACATGCAAAGAAAACGAAAAGATTATTAATATCAACAACTGTGTTTCGAACCACGAGAGGGAAGACAAGGGTTCAAGGCTAAAGTTATACCGGAAGTGATTGGATGTAGAGGCAGTGGAATGGAGGAAATAAAAAATGCGGCAAAGGAACTATTTGGTGAAAAGGTTTTAGATATACTTGCAAACGAAACTGAATGAACAGTTATGGGAAAGCGAAACAATTATTAGAAAAGTATTGTCAAAATTAGATGAATGATATTAATGTATATATATATATATATGTACGTTTTGTAGCCGGCGAGAACATGATGAAGGGTTTCTGATTCAAAGCAAGAAGAGCAAGAAGAAGATAGACTGAGGTTCCATTTGGATAGATTTTTACGAATTAAAGGATGTTATTCAAATAACGAATGGTAAAGCTGAAGATATTTTTGGGCAACCTTTTTTGAACTTCAGCCCAAAACTTGTTATATTTTGAAGTTGCGTTGTCAGACAGAAATGACAGAATTGTACCTTGAGTAGTAAGATGACTTTGTAAACGCTCCTTGTGTTCTGTCCGCACAGCTTTCAAAACTTCTTATATATTTTTATAAATATCATGTTGTATATTGGTACTATTGCTTGTGCTTTTCCACAATGTTCGGATATTATCATTTGGTGACAACTTCAGAGCGTTACGGGTGACAGTTTGGCACTGTAGAAGTTTTGTGGTAGGTAACTGCAAGTTGAATCCAAATTGATTTTTGGAAAGAATAATAGAGCTAAGAGTGGCAATTATAGGCAGATCAAGCTATTGGCGTATGTATTTAGAGAACAGATTGTCGAGATTTTCTGCTTCCAAAGTTTTAGAAAGATTTGAAACAGTAAGGTGGCAGGAAACCTTTGGGTGGGCAAATTCACTGTAGAGGCGCAGTTTGTGTTTTGGGTGGATAGATACAGAATCAATTTGTTTAAGAAGATCTAGTAAAACAGACAGAAGCTTGGATTTATGAGACTGATTGGTCATTTCAAAGTCATAGTAATGCACGAGGTACTTAAAGACATCTCCAATGGCTACAGGAGGTACAGTTTCATTATTAATAAAAAGCTTGGGTTGAAACTGATGAGGTCTTGTTGTGAATTTTTAATACCGGATGTAGCACATTTATCCACCTGTATTATCATGTTAACCCATTGGCACTATCGACTAAAACAGTTTAAAAGAAGCTGGTTCTTTCTTTTCCCACTTGTAAGACCGCAGCGTCGTCTGCAAACTGAAACCAGTGTACAGGATTGAACATGGGGTCGTTCTTATCGTGAGGTGAAAACCAATTTGGTTGTATTTTTCAGCCCCAATATATTGAATAAATGTATTAAAATACATATTAAAAGAGTAGTTGGCTAAGACAATCACCTTGCAAAAGCCCACGACGAACTGTTATGCTTCAGTTTGAAAAGGATCTGTGATAATTGTTGTTGTAAATTCAGTGTAATGACTGGTGATTAAAGACTCAATTTTGCCAGGAATGTGAAGGTGATCCAGAACAGATGTTATTAGGTTATAGTGAGTTTCACCAAAAGCATTTTTTAGGTCTAAAAGAGTAATGACTAGGAAGCGTTGATTAGTACGAGCCTTGTTTATTACATGTGCCATCATTGCAGTATGTTCTAAAGTACCAGTGATCTTAGAAGTGAAGCATTTTTTAATCTTATGTTTAACGAAGTTATTATCTTTCCGGTATTCAAATACTGAGTCATGCAAACAGGATGTAAAAACTTAATGGAACGGTTTCAAGTGCAATGGGTCGAAACTTTTTATGTATTAAAATCGTACAAGCCTTTTTCCATTGAGGAGGAATTCGCCAGAAATCCATATGATTTCAATTATTTCTGCGAGGAAAGACCTTAGATAGGGGCATCGTCTAAAGCAAATTATAGATATTTTATCTAGTGGGCATGGTGAGGCAGATGACTTCATACGACGAATAACTGATGCGATTTTTTTATATGATGAAGAATCAGTCTTGAAAGGGTGTTCGGGTTCGTTGAAAAACGGTATCCATGATGGAATTGTAAAGTGTTTGTTAGGAATTGTCGATGTAAGTATTTTTGAAAAGTGTTTGGTGCAACAGACTTTAGAGAAAGTTGGAAGTATTGTCGAGCTCTTTTGCAGCACACACTTTACGTAGCCCCAAACGTTTTTGGAGATGAGGTTATCGTGGCTAGATAGAGTGTGATTGTCAGTGTGAAAGTCAGTATTGGCGAAGCAAATGGGAAAGGTACTTGATTTCCATGACTGATGGATTGCTTTTTTTAAATGATTCTAAGTCCTTTTTCAATTTTTTTACTTTGTGGTCTTCAAATTTCCGTTAGAACCCTTTCGTCGAAGTTCTCGTTTGTAGATGAGCATGCATTTTTAAAGTATTCATAAATTCATAAAATTTATAATAATAATTAAACTTCACATGGTTATATTTGTAAGTTAACGATCTAGAAAATTTACAATGAAATTGATCTACTCAATACAGGTTGCAACACAACTAAGCTGTCACTGGATCCAGAGGACTGGAAATATCACAATGAAGCCTAGTTGTGGTACATCCTCTATAGTGATACTCTCTATTTGGGCATATCACTGAGAGACGATGTATCAGCTGGTTACCAGATTAATAATTCTGGGTTTGTCCATTCTTTGTTTCTCATACAGAAAATAAAGTATGATGTCCGTATACAAATGTTTATCGA
>RDPX01000627.1:172643-190916 GCA_003991215.1 Morbakka virulenta | reverse complement strand
GTATTCAAAAACATCAAGAATACATCAAAAAGAAAAAGGCAAATAAACACGTTGGAACTGGTGAATAATCTTGAACGAAGAGAAGAATACCAAAAAGTGGTGGGTGAAAAACTTGAAACTGAAGCAGAAGCAAGAGTCTGGAAAGACGTTAAAGACATTATCACAAATGCAGCGATAGAAGTAGTAGGGTTAGAACCAAAACCAATTGGGAGAACGAAACAAGATCCTGTGATTGCTGAAATGTCATCTAAACAAAAAGAAATCAGAATAAAGATCAGTAACACAGACAATCCTAAACGAATTGCTGAACTCAGACAAGAAAGAAATAGAATACTGAAATCAATAAAATCACGTCAAAAACAACTGAATGAAGAAGAAATTGATAAAGTATGTAACGAAATTAACAACGCGAATAATGACCAACGATTCTTCAAAGCAGTGAAACATATCAGAAGTACGAAGAACAAGAAGAAAAGCATAGTATTTGATAAAGAATGGTGCTCAGTGTTCAATGAAAACAAGAAATACGAAATAGTAAAAGATCACTTCCAAAAACATTTCAACAATCCTCAGGCAGAGGATACTGAGCCATTTATAGGCGAATCTAGGCCACTCGTTAATAAAATCACGAAAGAAGAAGTTATCGCAGCAACACGAAAAATGAGCAACAATAAGGCAACAGGCGAAGATGGGATAAAAGTAGAACTTTTGAAATATGGTCCAGAAATTCTTCATGAAAATATTGCTAAAATCATAAACAACATTTTCGGAACACATGTTGATCATCTTGAAACCAATAAATCTGTATTGTTACCAACACCAAAACCCAAGAAACCAAATGGCCCAGTGAAAAATCTACGACCCATCAACCTCCTAAATTCATCAAGAAAAGTTTTGTCAACCATCACGTTAAACAGAATTACACCAAAAGTTGAAACATACTTATCACAAACTCAAGCTGCATATAGACGAAAAAGATCTACCACAGACATAGTATGGGCTCATCGCTTCATCACAGCCAAGACGCAGATATATCGAGACCTTCAAGTTAAAATTACAGGGATTGACATGAGCAGTGCTTTGGACACAATTGACAGGAAGAAATTACTGGAAGAGATGGCAACATTCCTTGATAATGATGAGATGAGGATGTGTCAATTGCTGCTTGCAAACAACGAAGTGTCTTTGAGATTTGATAATCATCACGAAGAGACCTTCACTACAAACAAAGGATCACCGCAAGGCGATGCGATATCAGGCACATTCTTTACTATCGCACTAGAAAGAGCATTGAGAGACATAAGATTCCTCATCAATGAATCAAATCAGGGAATAGAATATTCATACTGCAAAAAATCAAGTTTACCAAACGAAATGATATATGCTGATGACACAGATTTCGTCAACACAGATCCTAACATCGATAAAATTATCAACAAAAACACGAAGAATATACTAGCTGTTCACGGTCTGATAGTAAACGACGACAAAACAGAACATACAACAGTGAAACGTGGTAAATGTAAAGATGAAGAAGAATGGCGTGACGTAAAGAAACTGGGAAGTCTGTTAGGAGATAGTGAAGATTTGAAAAGACGAATTCAACTGTCAAAAGCTGCGATGAACACATTAAACAACGTTTGGCTCAGAAAGAAAGTCCATATCAATAAGAAGTTAAAACTCTACAAAGCAATCGTGAAGCCTATTCTCACATACAACATGTCTACATGGGGGCTAACAAAAGCAGAAACAAGAAAATTAGATACAACACACAGAAAACAATTGAGAGAAATATGGAATGATCGTTTTAAAAGAAACAAAGAAGTATATCACGATAGTGGAGAAACTGCAATGCATACAGAAATGATGAAAATGAGATGGCGAGCATTCGGACACATGTTGAGATTACCAACCACAACTCCATGTCAAATGGCCATGAACTACTATTTCGAAATTCCACATGCTGCTAAGCAGTTCTCCGGCAGGAAAAGGATGACACTTCCTGTAAAAATCGATGAAGACATCTCCACACAAACCAAAAATAATATATCTCTCCCTGGAAATGTTAATGGATTCAAGAACATAGCAGATCTAGAAACTCTCTGTGAAGTGGCACAAGATAGAGAAATGTGGAAAAAATTATCCAAAACGTTATGTGTTGACGTACAAGGTGATGGATGTAACCTTAATCCAAAGCCGTAAAAGTACTACAGAAGAAGAAGTTGGGAAATTATTAAAAAATGAAGAAGATGAGCTAAGAGATTTTGTTCAAAATTCTCCATTTTGTCATAATCTTGTAAAACAAGACTTCAACCAAACACAAATAAACTCTCAACAGGACCCTGGAAAAGGTCAAAACGGAGTGCCCAATGGACCAGAAAAGTCTGATAAACCATATGAATTATCACCAGACTTTCTAAAGCAGCCCAACGATGTTCCAGATGCATGGATGCATTGCCATGGAGCAGGAAAATCTGATCTTGAAGATTATCATAATAGTATTGGCAGTGATTTATCTTATTATGATTATCTTTTAATAGTCAAATCAGCAATGGAATTTAACTGGCAAACTGATTGAGAACAACTTGGAATGACAGAGGATAATTTGAAGAAAGCAAATAAATTATTGCTAACTTTTGCTATGAAAAGATTTCCCAGAGCAAAGTTGTGTTGGGTGAAGAGTTAACTCAATTACTGTTGCTTTCCAAAACCAAGATTAGTGAGAAAACTAGGATACTTGTATGACAAGGTTGGTGAGATGGAGGAGATGGAGGAGATGGGCACTATAAATAACGAACTACTACCTGAAAGAAGGTTGGAAGGAGAGTAGTGGAGATGGGCAATAAATAATGAATGCAAAACTAATAAAAACAGGCTGAAAGAAGAATGAAGGAGATGGACACTACTAAAAAGCATAAGGAAGAAAATATCTTCCAAAAACATTGCGAGGCTGGAAGCGGAGGGTGAGTGGAGGAGTTGGGTACTATTTCTTAGTCAACAATGCAATTATCGGTGTGCAAGTACTGCTATAACAAATGCACAAATCAATTGTCTGAACAGAAAATGAATTATTGAATTACACTTTGCATTTGCCTTGCAGATTATCTCAATTGCACCTCTTCTACATTCCACTGGCCCATCTGATTATGGACGTCTACTTGATTTAAGAAAAAAAAAGGCTGCCTAAAGACAAGCTCCTTTGGTACATGGAAACCTGGAAACAAATTACAAAGTGCTGAAAGAAGTTGACTCCACCTGGCTTACTCCAATTCTGTTGGTTTGTCATTTTCAACTTGCTAAATTTAGCTTGCTCATCAAAACTTGACAGAAATAACCTTTCTCTGTGTGTGTGTGTGTGTGTGTGTGTGTGTGTGTGTGTGTCTCTCTCTCTCTCTCTCTCTCTCTCTCTCTCTGTATCTCTCTCTGTATCTCTCTCTCTGTCTCATGGACAAAATCACGGGTTGCCCTTTGGCAAGGCATAGTACCCGTCAGCCACCCTGCCTGGGATACTGGCAGAGAAATCCTGTAGTGTCTGTGCAGGATGTCGGCTAAAGGTCAGGGAACCTCTGCATCTGAGGAAGTTCCCTGGCAAGTTCACCTGTGCATCTATTGTGGTGGTGTCCATAGATGTCTATCAGCCATTGAAAGATTCAAATGACTAATGTTCCAATATTACATTCATCCCGCATCACTCATCGCATGGTCAAACAAGGAGTGCATCCTGCAAATTTCCAGGCACGGTATGCAGTCGAAAAATCTACATCCGTGCCAAAACCTACTCACTTATTGAAAGCAAAGCAAACAATTGACATATCTTCATTCAACACAAGAACTTTAACCGATATCTCACAACTAGGAGAACTGACTGATTCTGCCACATATCACCACCATGATATTGTTTGTGTGCAAGAACACCGCTTCTTCCATGATGATATAATTCTGAAACACCATGACCTAGGCCATTGATGGCTTCTCATTACATCCTCTGCATCGAAAAACAGCATGAATGCGACTGTTGGAGGTGTGGGAATACTCCTTAGCCCTAAAGCTCAGAAAGCACTAAACAATATAGAATCAATCTCCCCACGTATCATCATCACCACCTTCAACGGAAATCCTAAGACCTTGGTGATATGCTGTTATAGTCCAACTAATGTCTCTAACAATGATGAAATCAAAAATTTCTACAATGACCTATCAATGCTGACTCGTCAAACCCCCAAGCATGTTACTGTGATAGCGGCAGACTTTAATGCTAAACTTGGACGAGACGATGGCTTCAAACAATCATTGCATGACAACAAATAGAAATGGGAAATGGCTCAGTGACTTCCTTACAGAAAAGATGATGGTCTGCCTTAACATGATCTACCAAAAGCGTAATGGTAAGAAATGGACTTTTACATACCGAATGGTGAAAAAGCTCAAATAGACTTCATCTTGATAAAAGGAAAATGGAAGAACTGTTCCTTGAACTGCGAGCCCTTCTCCACATTTTCGACCGTCAGCTCAGATCATAGATCTGTTTTAGCTAAAATCAGACTCAGCCTAAGAGCAAACAACCTGAAATCTCTGAAAAGGCCTTGATACGATTGGAAATCCCTGAAAAACCAAACTATTTCCAGCCAGTTCAAAATCAAACTGTTATTTTCAAGATTTGGTAGAAGCAGCATATCTCAAAGAAGAAAGTTTTAGACATGACAGAAGAAGAGAACACCAGTGAGGAAGTCAAAATATGGAGATGGAACTGGATCAGTCATGAGCTGAGAAAAGACAGAAATGATCGCTGTGCTGTGTCTCTATGTGGGCATGCAAAGGAAGAAGGAAAAGAGGCTATCCAAACACAACTTGGTAATGAATGCTGGAAATGGAATGGAATGGTACAGGCTAGAAAACATGTAACTAACTCAATATGACATCCAGCTGCAAACTGGCAGCAATTGAGTAATAATGTCAGAGCCAATAACGATATAATAATGAGCTTAAGTTAAAGTTTCTAAACTGTGGTAAAAATTTAGGTATCATAAAACTGACTGTAGATAAAAAAGCATAAAGGCTGTGGAGTGCTCAGTCCAAATTATGGTTATGACTGGGGCAGACTAACCTTTGGTTGAAAGGTGAAATCTAGTAGCTGGTCTGTGACCCTCTCTGCCACCAACTCAACATTATCTACATGTGATGTGCCCTAGATAGAAACTCTCGTGACTTCTGAACCTATGGGGCTTTGACTAGGGAGTAACAGCCCAAATTTCTATTGCCTGAGGATCAGCCCCCATTAGGTACAGTGTAAAGGACCCATTGGCATATGGACGCATCCCAACACTCACCAAATTCCTCATCCAGCCATGGGTTACAAATCCCTCACTGCCATGTGAGTAGGTATTGGTTTACCAAAGGCTATGTACAACTCAGAAAACTGTGGTGGGCATCAGCAAGGGCATGTAGCAGTAGAAAACCTGCCAAGCTAAAATATAAGTGGATCAAAAATTGTCATATCATACTGGATCAGTTAAGGCCTAGGTTACCAACAACCATGAGAACCACTGGCTAGCAGGACAGTGCTGGAAACTGTGCTACTGCTGAACAATGAAGGAAAAGAGTGAAAAGAAGACGAGGCAAATTTCATTTGTCCAGCTACCCAAATCCTCTTGGGTAGCTGGACAAATGTGCACTTAAATCTGGGGTATTCAACCCTTCAGTAACAGGTTCTGAAAATGAGAGATCAGCAAAGGGTAGATGTTCAAAGTGGTTTTCTGTTGATTTACCTCTACATGATAAACACACTTAGTTACTTCACTTTTAGGAACCATTGGGTAATTATCACAAACTAAAGCTGAGATAGTATTACATCTTTTCTTGACTCAAAAGCCAATTTGGCTGCATGGTAATCCTTTTGTTGCTGATTTATTGCATAGAGAGCATGGGGAGTTAGCATGACCAAGGTGGAGATGAATATTATCTGAGAGTAGCAGCAGATAAATGCTGCTTTGAATATTCAGCTCTCATTTCATGAATCATGGGGAGAAATACAATAGTGAGAAATTCTTGGTTCTGGTGATGTTCAAGGTTATTAATGGAATTCATTTCTCCTGTCTTGTGTCCTAGCTTTTGCTGCCCCAAGCTTTTTGTTAGGAACTGGTTCTGAAAAATATGACCTGGTTTGCATTTAGACATTACCTCGCTGGAGAAAACATCCCTACCAATGTGAAACAAGTTTCAGACCCACCCACCACCAGGCAACCAATTCTAAATATTAAGTCACCATTTCCTAATTCAACATTAAACTTATTTGCCAAAACCAAATTAGTAAAACAAATTAAAGAATAACTCTAACACCTAATAGAAGTTATAAGTTGAGTGTGAAGTTGGTGCATGTGTTAGTTTCAGTCTCTGTTTCTGTGAATATGTACAATAGTGTGTTGGTATGTGTAGTTTTGGCTTTATATGAAGAGGTTTTTGTGATTATGGGGGTGGCTTTGTCTCTGACTGCGTGTAGTTTTGTGGTAATGGTCTTGTGCAGAGATGCATATGAGGATTGGATCTTTGGAAGATGGCTTTATTAGTGTGGTCACATGTAGTGGAGGTTTTATGGGCATGGACTTTGATGTGGATGGTATTATGGAAGTGGGCTATGATGGGGTAGGTTGTGATGGTGGTTTTGTGAGAGTTGCTATTAGATGAGGTATTTGAGGGTTATAGTTTTAAAGATACAATCCTTTTCAGGGAGGGTTTTATTGACATTATCCTTTGGAGAGAAGGTCTTGCAACTGAGTCTGTATGTGGTTGCGTGGTTAAGGACTTTGGAGGAGGTAACTTGTAGATAAGATCCTTATCACTTCCTCCCATGTTTTCTTCAGTCTTCCTCTGCCAGTGGTTCCTGTCACCTTCATTGTTCTGCATCTACTTGCCCAAGCATTCTTGTCCATTCCCTCCACATGACCAAACGAACAAAGCCTCATATTCTCCATACAGCTGCCAATATTGTCCAGACTCAATCTTCTTCTGAGTTCATTAGAAGTGAGCCTGTCCTTTAGACTTACATTGCACATCCATCTTATCATTCTCATGTCATTTCGCTCCATGTGGCTGACATCTTCAGCTTTCACTGGCCAAGTTTCACTGCCATACATCATATGTTACGTACACATGCCTGGTAGACTCTACCTTTGGTAGGTAATGGCAGAGCTCTGCTGGTTAACAATGGCATTAGCTCCCTGAACATACTCCATCCACTGTTAACCCTTGCTGTTACACTTGCACCAGCACCTCCCTCAGCCCCAAGGGTGTCACCAAGGTAGCAAAACTTTTGGACAACCTCAATTTCCTCACCCTCCAAATGCACTTTCCACAGGTCAAGTCACAGGTTGTCTCACCTTATATGCACCTCTTGCAGCTAAAACAGATACTTTCTGTCAGTTTGCCCTTTATTCCACTGCACCATTTATGTACCCAGTGCTTGCAAGTACCACAATAGATTGAGTTGCTCTCAACCACAGACTGAACAGGGAAACTTTCCTTTCCCCAATGGCTTTCCTAAATTGCAACCACTGACCATCATTTTTGTCTTTCCCATGTTTACTCTCAAACCTTTACCTTCCAAACCCTTCTTCCAAGTCTCTAACTTAGCAAGTAGACCATCCAATGTCTCACTGGAGAGAACCAGGTCATCTGCATATAGAAATTCCTCTGGGCAATCCTTTCAAAGCTCTCTTGACAGTGCTTCCAAAACACAAATAAAAAGCAGTGGACTTATTACAGGTCCCTGATGGAACTCCAACTCCCACACCAAAACTCTCAGTATAGGAACTGTTGACCCTTACCCGACTTTTAGCATTTCTGTACATTGCCTGAACAACCTTAATCAGCCATTCACTTACTCCTAGTTTCCGTAAAGCCCACCAAACAACTTCTCTTGGCACTCTTAAATCCTTCTTCCAAGTCTCTAACTTAGCAAGTAGACCATCCAATGTCTCACTGGAGAGAACCAGGTCATCTGCATATAGCAATTCCTCTGGGCAACCCTTTCGAAACTCTCTTGACAGTGCTTCCAAAACACAAATAAAAAGCAGTGGACTTAGTACTGATCCCTGATGAACTCCAACTCCCACACCAAAACTATTCGTATAGGAACTGTTGACCCTTACCCGACTTTTAGCATTTCTGTACATTGCCTGAACAACCTTAATCAGCCATTCACTTACTCCTAGTTTCCGTAAAGCCCACCTAACAACTTCTCTTGGCACTCTGTCAAAGGCTTTTTCCAAATCCACCAAGGCAAAGTACAGGTTCTTGTTCTTCCCAAGGTACTTCTCTTGCATTTGTCTGAGGATAAAAATGGCATCAATAGTTCCTCGTCCAGGCATAAAACCAAATTGCATGTCATCAATGTTTATTTCACTTCTAATTTGTTTTTCCATAACTCTTTCAACAACTTTTAGGNCTAGTTTCCGTAAAGCCCACCTAACAACTTCTCTTGGCACTCTGTCAAAGGCTTTTTCCAAATCCACCAAGGCAAAGTACAGGTTCTTGTTCTTCCCAAGGTACTTCTCTTGCATTTGTCTGAGGATAAAAATGGCATCAATAGTTCCTCGTCCAGGCATAAAACCAAATTGCATGTCATCAATGTTTATTTCACTTCTAATTTGTTTTTCCATAACTCTTTCAACAACTTTTAGGACTTGGTCCATTAGCTTTAATTCTCTGTAATTACCTCTTTCTAGAGCTTTTCCTTTTCCTTTGTAACAATTGATAATTGTACTTATTTCCCTGTGCTCAGGAATGACACCATCTCTTATGATCTGATTTGTTCGATCAGTGATTTGGTCTGATTTTGCCTACATTGAACAAAAGTCCTACTGTGCACAACACCTTTACTTAAATTAGTTACAGTCTCGTTTACGCAGTTATGTGGGATATCTTTGGATGTCACTTCATGGTATGATGAGGCAGTATTTTTATAGGCCGGATGCCCTTCCTGACACCAAGCGATTAAGGTAATAGGGACCAGTGTTTTTATTGAGAAACCATCTCTAGGTGATTGCCATCCAAGGCTGAAGAGTGCTTTACCTGCCCATGAGAGAAAGACTATACCCAACCAGTCCTCAAACTGGTATTTCATGCTTAAATGAGACCAAGGAAGGTCTTCGGAAATGTTGAGAAAGAAGTTTTTTTTCTTTAATTTTGAAGGACGAGGATCTTATGAATATTACTTTGCCAGGTGGTTCTACCTGGTTTCTAAAAATGCCTTTTCCTGTTAACAGTTATTGATTTTGTTTGTTTATATTTGTTTATCTTGCACAATAATGTATCAAAATGTATTTTTATTTTTTAATCCCCAAAGGAAGCAGTCAAGGAAAAAAATATTGACTTGGATGAAGTTTTAAAGAATTTGCTTGAAAACAAAGGGAATTCCTGATGCAACAGCATATCCATTTTAAAGGTATTGTGGGAATGTGTATTACTTACTGTTTACAGTTAGGTAAAATGTAATAGTGGTAGAATGTATGTGGCAGGGGAACGTTTGCCTGTAAGTTTATGGATTTTGAATTTGGCAGAGAATATGATTCAATATAGCTTTTCTTTTCAACATTTTATTTAAATCTATAGAACTGTTGCCAAATTTAGAGCACAGAGTATTTGAAATCTACAGTAACTATGAATATAGGTAGTGTGAGCTTTCACCTTAAAAGTGCACCCAGGAATCTTAGTGTCAGTACCAATCTGATCCCACTGTGTCAATTAGGCTACATCATTTAAAGACAGCTATTGAAAAATACTGATTCTAAGGAAGAATTAAAAGCCATTCAAATCAACCTTTGTGAACTTCAGGGCTTAATGATAATAAGGCTTATTGATATAAGAAAAAACTGCACCAGTAACAGTTGAACATACGTGATCTATTGTACCAGAAGAGGTGAAAGACACTTATGACTCGCAATTGATAAATATCCTACATCAATAACTATGGGATTCACCCAGATTGAAGAGCAGGGATTCTGACCATTCGAATACCCATGTGTAAAGAGATGGCAAGCATTTGGAAATAAGAAGTATAAGAATACCAAAACTCTCAGTATAGGAACTGTTGACCCTTACCCGACTTTTAGCATTTCTGTACATTGCCTGAACAACCTTAATCAGCCATTCACTTACTCCTAGTTTCCGTAAAGCCCACCAAACAACTTCTCTTGGCACTCTGTCAAAGGCTTTTTCCAAATCCACAAAGGCAAAGTACAGCTTCTTGTTCTTCCCAAGGTATTTCTCTTGCATTTGTCTAAGGATAAAAATGGCATCAATAGTTCCTCGTCCAGGCTTAAAACCAAAATTTGTGTGTTGGAATGTGTGTGTGTTGATGTGTGCTGATGACCATGTGAATACATTTATGGTGGTATTGTGTATGTTTATGGCACATTTAAATTTTTTATTAATTTCATAATGTTATATATATAATTTGCCAATTTTTAATTTCCCTTTTCAACAAGATATAAGCTAATAATAATAAACTATAATACAGGACTCCATTTGGGAGTATCCAATTAACTTCCAGCTCAACAGACTTAAATGTGTTATTTGCTGACTTATGGCACAAATGTTTCAGCTCTTTGCTTATTGTGGGAATGTTACTTCTGTATCCTAGTCTAGGAACTTGGGGAAGTAGGCCAGTTAATAGTAAAATACACCTAGGTTTGACATAGTGAACAGCCTCAGCAATAGCTATTATTCTTTTAGCTATATATTGATCAGACTAGCCCTGCCAACATCACCTGCCCCACACAAAATCACATATACAAGCATGCCTCTTGGAACTTCACCATTTAGTACTCTCCAAAGTACTTGCTAAGTCCAATCTTCACTGATTCCATAGTTAAGGGCTCTTGTTTTTGATGATGGCCCAAAGTACTTGGACCAATCATCCCTGTTTCTTAATAAACCATTTATTATTGAATCATAAATTAAAAGGGCATTGGTACCTCCTATTAATGATTTTGGACAAACTTCTAATGTTGATTGAAGCATCTAGGTTTGGGTGTTTTGGCAAGT
This sequence comes from Morbakka virulenta, assembly GCA_003991215.1. NCBI lineage: Eukaryota > Metazoa > Cnidaria > Cubozoa > Carybdeida > Carukiidae > Morbakka > Morbakka virulenta. The sequence continues at coordinate 179,876 of RDPX01000627.1, read as the reverse complement.
GTGTTGTGAGGTTCATTGTTGGTGATTTGCATTTGATAACATAGTTTCTATAACTGGTATCTAACTAACCATTAGCACATGTAATATAATAAATGTTTATATGTATTAAAACCTCTCTTTAAAAATTAAAAACAATAAGACTCTTTGGTCTATGCAATTTTCGGGTTTGATTCCCCGAGCTGTCGAGCAGAATTTGGAACTTTGCAAAGAAAAAAAGCCATTGGTTGGTGTCAGGAAGGGCATCTGGCCAAGAAATTCTTCACTGCCAAATCAAAGTCCCTCTGAAGGACACCGTGTGAGCCCCAATTGCTGGCGAAAAATGACGTTAAAACTAAAAAAAAAAACAACAACAAAGAAAAATAACACCTCACTATCCTGCAACAGCTAATTATGTCGATAAAAAACATTCAACAACAGTTAAAAAATTATCAATTAGTGCCCTTCAAACAATAAGACACTTGAATCATCATCATCATCATCATCATCATCATCATATTCGGTTTAATGTCTGTTTTATATGCTAGCATGTGTTGGACGCTTTCTTGAAATCAACTTCCAAGTTATCCTAACCTTCACCAGGTCTCTGCTGACACCTTTTTGTTTGAGATCCATCCTTATCACTTCCTCCCATGTTTTCTTCGGTCTTCCTCTGCCAGTGATTCCTGTCACCTTGATCACTTGAATGCTCAGTGAAATGAAAAAACTTACACTGACAAGAAACACTTATAATGGGATCACCAAATACTTACCTTACCACAACTACTTATACAAAAATTTGGGCTATTCCCTTCAATATATATATACTCAAGCTACAGACAGTACTGTTTCGCCCTTTGTGGGTTCATCAGTGCAGCACAGAGTTTCTGAGACATAACTCTCAGGCCATGTTGCCGGAGCAAACACAGCTTAAGAAGTTATTGTGGGATATATATATATATATATATATATATAAATAAATAAATAAATGGATCTTATATAAACCTGATACTGGCTGAGCAGTACAATGGTTGGGGTTATTCTTCAGGATGATAGCATAATCAAAGCAATGTGAAACAAGTACTGGCTACTATCTTGAAGGTAAATAAAGAATGACCATGTAAATATCAAATCAAATAATCCACTCTTTGTTCCTCAAATGTAATTAAGTCAAATGCAATAAAGTGTTCTTAAATTTTTCTATTCTGTTTTTATAATCCTTTAATAACTGTGTTTATTTTAGGTTTCAAAATAAATGTATCATTTGTACTTCAAAATCGATATCCAGGAGGTGTAAAAAACACAACTGTCCAAAATATGACCTGTTAAAAAATTGTAAACTGACTATCATGTACTAATTTTTCAATGGCAAAGACAAAGTTACCTTGTTGTGCGTGTTATTGTCTTTGGGTCTAGACATAATCTAATGACCACTGTACTGGAATAATAAACTGAATAGAAACTCATAGGTAAAATGTCACAAAAATCTTAAAGTTTGTCCCTCTCAAAATGATTGCATGGTTTATATATCAGCACTTCAAATATTGCATGTTCTCTACGAAATATATATGCTCTGGTTCCTTCATAATTACTACCCTGTTGACTTACAACACTTATATTACTTTTAAAAATAATGATGCACACAACCAAAAAGTTGTGTGCCAGTAAGAACTGTCTTAGAACCCAAAGGCCATATTACACTTTGAAATTTGATTATATGACATGATGAATATGAAAAAAAGTATTAGTTTGTAGCAGAAGAGGTGGTGTGATCTTGTTTTTTTTGTTTTTGGTTTTTTTAGTTTAACGTCATTTTCCCCCAGTAATTGGGGCTCAGATGGTGCCCTTCAGAGGGACTTTGATTTGGCTGTGAGGAATTTCTTGGCCAGATGCCCTTCCTGACACCAACCAATGGCTTTTTTTGTCTTTGCAAAGTTCCAAATTCTCCTCGACAGCTTGGGGAATCGAACCCAGAACTCTTGGTTGCTGTGCAGTTGCACTAACCATTAAGCCACGGCTCCTCAAATATTGTGATATTGTGTCCATATGATCCAGCCTTAGATTTACTGCTTCAAATTAGCACATCAAAAATTGTTTGTTTGGAGCCAATTATGTTACTTTTCAGTAAACAAAATAAATCATAGTAGCCTATCTTCATTACCCCATGAGACCAAGTTTATACATGAGATCTTAAGTAATTTCAGGTTGATAAATTATATAAGTTGATGCATTTTACATGAGATAAGTTCTGATAGAAAATAAATCTACAATATTCTTCAATGGGCTAAAAGTCCTTGACAGTAACAATGATGAATTATCCACTATCATCATCATCATCATATTTGGTTTAACATCCGTTTTGCACACTGGCATATGTTGGGCGCATCCTACTTTTAATCTGGGTTTTCATAAAGCAAAATATTAGTATGAGTGAAATCAGAAAGCAAGCATTCATCATTGCATATGAACTTGTAATTCAGCTGGGGATGCATAAGTTACACGCAGGGCTACTTTGATGGTACTTGCCAGGCATGAAGTAGCACAAGACAAGTTATTACTTTAACAAATTTGGGCTCTCTTGGATATCACAAACTGGTACTTGAAAGTTGAGGGGAAAAAATATGAATTTTTATGAAAATGTTTCTAAAACCAGATGTTCTGTAAACCTTTGAAGTAGGACATCTACAAAAGAGAATTCTGCTGATTTGTCTCATGGGCGATGTGAAAATGTGAAATCTTGGGCGATGTGAAAATCGACCAAGATAGATAGATAGATCATGGAAGTACTCATTTTTACAGTTAATAAAAACAAATTCAAAACTTATTTCTTTCAAAAATTATGATGCAAGTTATCATTTTCACTAAATAAATTGAATATCTTCCTTAACAATATAAAGGTCTCCAGCTGAAAGCCACCAAGATTGATATAACTGATTAAGTAATACACCTTAAATTTTATGAACCTTTGTTCACACACATGAATCCACACACATGTTATGTTGCTTTCATATCTATGTTTGAAATATTGTGTGGAAGGGGTAAAATTCTGTGAAAACTCAAGAAAACCTGAAAATCACAGAACTGACATCTCTGACTTGCATGCCATGTGTAAAAGTCAAGTTTTATTTTTATTGAACCACTGTGCAGTCTAACCATTTGACCCTCTGACAGATTTAGTTCTGTATCATCTGCAATGACACCTGGAGTCTAAAAACACCATACAGCACACGCACACGCATACATACGCATACAAACATATACATACACACACACACACACCAAAAATAAAGCACTTGTTTGAGGAGCCACGGGCTAATGGTTAGCAGTTGCACCAGAACCAAGAGATTCTGGGTTCGATTTTCCAACCAGGAAAAAGAATTTGGCACATAACAAAAGAAAAGCCATTGGTTGGCATCAGGAAGGGTATCTGAACAAGAAATTTCTCAATGCCAATACAAAGTCCATCTGAAGGGCACCGTCTGGGCCCCAGTTACTGAGGAAAGTGACGTTAACCCCCCAAATTAATAAAATGAATAAAATAAGAGAATTGTATACACCACAATACATTGAAACAAACTATCAGATAGTGATAGACATTCTTGGCTTTTAAATAGCATTGTCGAGACAACATCAGTAATATCCAGAGTATATCTCTAATGTGATGTGAAAACCTTTTCCGGATCAACGACGTCACTGACACATATGGAGTTCAAACCTAAATGGCGTTGTCTTCATTGTAACCTCCAAAGAAGATTCTTTCAAATAAGAAACGATGATGCTTTGTAATGTTTCATTTGTTGAACAATATGGGCTGGCGTGCCAACGACGCTGTTCTGAATTATGGACTCTCAGCGCCTGGCGTCACTCCCTGGTGATCCAGAAACGTCTGTTGCCGATCAATTTATTCTGGCACAATCAAAGGGAGGGGCATTTATATTATTTAAAAAATACACTAAATAAAATCACATCCAAACAAATCACATACCTTTTGAACTTCTAAGAATGAAACTTTTCCATTGTGTGCGCTTCGTTGTTGGATGGCAACCACACGTTTGATGATATTTAGTAATTGGAAAAGAAACGCAATTGAACCATTTGTTTATCACAGCCTGAACAAAACACGGACCACAAACCAATTGCTGAAACCATGTGAAAAAAAAAACAAAAAAAAACACATGACATCCAGTTGATAAGGACACACGCAAAAATAAATGGGTGAGCTATGTGCTCAGGTATGTGGCGAGGTATGTACTGAGGTATATGCCGAGGTATGTACTGAGCTATGTGCTGAGGTATGTACTGAGCTATGTGCTGAGTTATGTGCTGAGGTATGTACTGAGGTATGTGCTCAGGTATGTGCTGAGGTATGTACTGAGGTATGTGCTGAGGTATGTGCTGAGGTATGTGCTGAGGTATGTACTGAGGTATGTGCTGAGGTATGTGCTGAGGTATGTGCCGAGGCATGTACTGAGGTATGTGCCGAGGTATGTACTGAGGTATGTGCCGAGGTATGTACTGAGGTATGTGCCGTGGTATGTACTGAGGTATGTGCTGAGGTATGTGCTCAAGTATGTACTGAGGTATGTGGGTATGGTACAGGCAATAAAAGGCGTCAAAACGTTCCAAAACAAAACAGAAAAAAGTGTTTTACCAAGTGTATTAAATTTAACTCTAAACCAAGTAAAACATACAAATAAATGTAATAAAAATATATAATAAAAAGAACGACAATTAGTAGTACAAATAAAATATAAGTACAAGTTGTGTGATAAATTTCATTATCAAACACCAAAAATAATTAGTTTGGAATAACATAATGTAAAATATACAAAAAACATTTAAGTAAATATCATAAAACTGTAACCTGTGTGTGAAACAAAATTATGTAAGAAATGAAATAAAAAAACAAAACATTAAATCTGATTGGTCTATTTTTAAACAAATCTGATTGGTTATCTTCAACATAAATATTTGATATCTTGTGAAGTGTTTCAAAATGAAAGAAATTTTAGAATTTCTACAATTACAAACTAAAATTTGGAGAACTTTACATTTTCTAAAATTATATTTTGATAAATATTCTGTTTTACATATTGATGTTGCCCACTTGGTGCAAGAATGCCTCATTCTTGCACCAAGTATTCTGTAATTACAGCTTAGTCATTGAATGCAGCTGCCTCTTTTGAATTGGAAGTCATTTGTAAATTTTCAAATTAGTACACTGTACACTTAAAACACACAAAGTGAAAGAGAATATAAATATAAAATTAAATAATAATATGTAATATAATAATAATCATAATAATAATAATATAAGTAACAATAATAATAATATAAGTAATAATAATAATAGTACTAATTCTATTATATATATAATAAAATTATTACTTATTATATATTAACCATATATTTACATTAGTACAGTATATTAGTATGTAATTTTAATTAACGATTTTTGGTTGTTTTTTTATGGAAAAGCAATACTTCATATAAAAATATGTTAAGGATATGTATGTAACAGGACAAAATAAAATATTGCTCACAATATTGGGGCTTGTTACGATATTCATACTCTCACCGAACTGACAACCCTAATATATATATATATATATATATATATATATATATATGTACTGGAATATGGAAAAATGTTTCAAGGCAAAACGCTATTTTTTAACGTGCAGTCTGAGGATATCGATCTGAAATATGAAAATGGACATTTTCAAGCATTTCTTCCTCCCTCAGATCGAAAGAATTCTTAGCTTCAAATAAAGGAATGGCAGTCCCGTTAAATTCATGGTCCGTGTTTTGTTCGCATCGTTGACAAACACGCGTCTCCGATGAAGTTGATACGCATTCTTTCAGTCTTTCGCAGTTTTGCAGTTTTGTGAAATGTCGCAAAATGGAATAATTTAACAGTATTGCATGGAAAAAAGTTCAATTAATGGGAATTTAAAAGCTATGCCGTTTGTTTATATGTGGTCTCATTTGGTACGTTTTTCTTCCAAATAAAAATGTTCTTACCTTTTTAACACCCTGGCAGCTCCAGTCAGTAATCGTGCAAAAAGAACAGATGTCGTCATCAAATAATTATAATTAACCAATTCTTAAACCTCTGGTTTTCTTAAGTGAGGCAACTCTGTGTTTTATTTAAATATGTTACATCAAAACCGATAGAATCTCGCCCAATGTGGCACTTTTTTGTTTTCCAGGCACATTGGCAAAAAGCGGGGCGTTAACACTGCCTATCCCGCTGTGGAATCCTTGTTTATCATTAAATAATATATCGCTAATTTTCTAGCGTCCAAATTAATATTTCAATGTAAAACTATGCTACCCACAGCCCATGTATGCATAATTCTTACCGTATTTTCAAGGTATGACATGCATTGAAGTGGAAGGGGTCAATAACGATCGAGATTGTCATTTAACCTTACCATAATAAATTTGCTGCTGCCAAAGGCCACAAGTCAATAGTTTGTAAATAATAACATGTGTTATTGATGTTATTATTTAGGAGTCCATGAAACAACACCTGTACACCATCAATCTTCCTTGAAAAGAGATAATGATTACTTTTGTATTTACCTTGTATAGTATGTCTCTATAGTTCAATTATGTGAAGTAAAACATTCATTCGTTCTCATTTAAGTTAGCTGCAGTATGTTGTTGTTCTCTTCATCCATGTAAAAACAAAATTGTAAAAAATGCTGATGTTGTTGTCACCAACAACAACAACAACAATAACAACAACAACAACAATAACAACAACAATAACAACAACAACAATAACAACAACAATAACAACAACAACAATAACAACAACAACAATAATAACAACAACAATAATAATAACAACAATAACAACAACAATAACAACAACAATAATAACAACAACAATAACAACAACTATAACAGGTTTTCACTCTTCGTTTCGTATTGATTCTTTATTTTATCTTTGCTTTATATGTCATTTTTCCTTTCTTTTCGCCATTTGACATTACAGTAAAACCTCCATAATTCGACATCGCTCGGGACCAAAAAAATCATGTCGAATTAGAGAGGTGTTTAATTAGGGAATATTCGCACACAACGGCCAAAACCCTCACCCCGAGTAACAAAAATAAGTCAATTTCATTGGGTTATTATTATTATTATTATTATTATTATTATTATTATTATTATTATCTTAGTTTTGTAGCATTTGCACAGGCTGTTCTTAATGCCGCTTTGTTCCTCTTGGGCTAGCCACAACTA
>RDPX01000627.1:149124-166450 GCA_003991215.1 Morbakka virulenta | reverse complement strand
TAACCGTTGTTTTAGGTAATTTATTTCACCGTCATTTTCATATATATATAAATCCAGTATAGTATACAAAATAACTAGACAAATTTAGCAGTTACTACTAGTTTCATGAAACTAGTAGTAACTGCTAAATTTGTCTAGTTATTTTGTATACTATACTGGATTTATATATATATGAAAATGACGGTGAAATAAATTACCTAAAACAACGGTTAGCTAAAGTAAACAGGTAGAAATTGCCCAAATAGGAAGATGACAGGGAGGAAAATAAGGATAATTGCCAATTAAGGGAGATAACGAGGAGGCGATACGTCTAAAAACGGCAGAGTTACTATCTGCACTTTCTTGAGTAAATAAAATATTAGGGTTTTGGCGATTCAAATATTGAAAAAAACATTGAACCTGAGTATTCTCAAATATGCAAAAGGTATCATCGACATACCTACGGTAGAGTAAAGGTTTAAATTCAGGAGGACAGTTGGAAAGAAAGTTCTTTTCCAAAGCACACATAAAGATATTAGTAATAGTTACTAATATTTTATTTACTCAGGAAAGTGAAGATAGTAGCTCTGCCGTTCTTAGATGTATTAGTCACGCTTTCTGATAATTAATGGATTATCTACTGATTTATATCGTGAAAAACGTTTACTGACTTATATTCTAACTTAGAATGCTTGTCACCTATTCAATACAAGATTAATCTTATATTGGTTCTGATTTATCGTGTTTATCATATTTGCTCTTCATAGCTTTCCTTTCATGAACAAGTTAGTAGTATTAAACGTTTTCTTCTACAGAATCGGTTTCCTATCTATCTTATTAACCGAGTAATTAAGACTTTTTTTAGATAAACCGTACATTATTAAAAGTCACAAAATGTTCCTAAGCTTCCCGTACTTATTTCGCTTTCATATTTAGGAGGACATAGCATTCGTCTTAAAAAGAAACTTAACAATTGTCCAGGCAAGATTTATCCTCACATTGACTTTAAGCTTATTATTCAATCAGCCAAACGCATTTAAAATTTCTTTCCCTTTAAGGATCGTGCCCCGAGTCATGTTTGCTCTTCGATCGTGTATAAATTTACGTGTAGTAGTTGCAAGGCTACTTATACTTACTTATTTACTTATTATGGCAAAACATCGCGCCAATTTGTCGTTAGATGTAGAGAGCACTTATGGATTAATGAAAAGGGGAAAACATTAAAGGCGTTACCTCGTCCATTAGGAGCCATATAAATGACACAGGTCATAATGCTTCGATTGAGGATTTTTGTATAATAGATATTACTTCTTATGAGCTTGATTCACTTATTCACGAGAGTTTACTTATCCTTAGAGACCGACCCACGCTCAAGCAACAAAATTCCTCGAGACCTCCTTGCCTTTTCTAACTGGTCCCTTTTGGGCTCCTTTTGTTTATCGCCTCCTCGTTATCTCCCTTAATTGGCAATTATACTTATTTTCCTCCCTGTCACCTTCCTATTTAGGCAATTTCTACCTGCTTACTTTAGTTAACCGTTGTTTTAGGTAATTTATTTCACCGTCATTTTCATATATATCCCAAAAATTTTTTTTCACTATTAGCTGAGGATGGAACAAGCTCGCTCCGAAACGTACTTAATTATATCGTAATGGATTAGTCTTAAACCTGATTATGTCTTAACGATTTGTCTTAATTAGATTATTATGGATGTGTCTATGAAATGAAATAAGATAAAAGATTTATAAATGACTATTCTGTTCTGATTTATCTGTTGTGTGGCTCGCCGTGGCTATCATCCTTAAATTCATACTAAAGCTGCGTTTTCCATCTGAAATCTTAAATAAGTTATACGATATTATCACGTTTTTTATTTATATTTTGCAACAGTCCGTTCAATTTTGCTTAAGGTTTTTTTATACGGACTTTAAATCAGTTATTATTGTACTCATTTATTTCTGGTTGCCTTATATATATTATAGCAAATATGCCAAAGAAAATAGATTCATTTTTTCTCCAGCAGACAACATCAAAGAAGAACGTCAGAAAGGAACCTGTAAATAATGTAAATATTAGTGTTAGCGATCCTGCTGTAAATAATGTAAATAGCAAAGAAAATGGAAATGCTGTAAATATGGAAAAGCGTATTCATTTCGGTCCAGATAAATCGTTTGAATTTCCGAAAACCAAAATTGGGACACGAGATCGTCGATGTCAACGACAGTGGTTCGAAGATTTCAAATGGCTTCATTGTGACAGAGAAAATGACCACGTCTTATGTTTTTATTGCTTTACTCACCAAGACAAGTTGACCACTAAAAACAATAAAGATCCAGCTTATATATCCGTAGGATTTAAAAACTGGAAGAAAGCGCCGAGTTGTTTTAAAGATCACGAAAAAAGCAAATGCAACATGGCTGCATTGTCATACGGAAAGGTCATCCCACAGTGCAAAGACCCGAAGAAAATGATTAGTACTGAACTTGTTAAGAAAAGAGAACGAGAACAGTTGTATTTAACAATGATAATGGAAACTTTACAAGCTTCAGCTCGACAGGGAATAGCTAGCTATTTGTGGTGATAACACATTCGACAGTAATTTTACGCCATTACTTGTTTTGCGTTCCAAGGAACATCCATGGGCGAGAGAAAGAATCTTTGTTGGAGAGGTTGCTTCTAAAAAATACATTCATAAGACATTTCAGGATGAATTCCTAGACATAATGACCAAGCGGGTTTTGAGGAAAAAATTTATGATGTCAACAATAGCAAAATGTACTCTACAATGTGTGACGAGTATACTGATGTCTCGAACAAACAGCAACTATCATAATGTGTGGGATGGGTTGATGAAGATTTAAATTCAAATGAAGATTTCCTTGGGTGTTTATGAAATACCAAACACACGAAGTAATTCTATCGTATCTGTGATAAAAGATGCTCTATGTAGGTTCAACCTCCCATTATCAGACGTACGTGGACAAATGTATAACGGCGCCAGTAACATGCTTGGGAAGAAAAGTGGTGTCGCAACTCAAATTAAACTGTTCAGCCGAAAACACTCGAGAGTCATTGCCAGGGGCATAGTCTAAGCCTCTAAGTCAAAGACACAACAAAATCATCCCGCCTTCTAGGTGATGTTATGGGAACAGCTGGTGTGATAACAACCTTAGTAAAATATTCTCCCAAAAGGGAACAACTACTAGGAGAAATCAAACAAAATATTGAAATTGAGCATGCTGATAATGATCGGTAGAGTAATATGGAATCACTCTCCAAGATTTGTGCTACTCGCTGGACAGTTAGAACAACCGCTATGTTAAATTATTGCCAACTACGAGATACTTTAAAGCCTTTGGGATCTGTCCCTGGAAGAAAACTTGAATAGCGAAATTCGCCCTAGAGTGATTGGATGTCAGACTCAAACGATAAAATTTCTGTTTTTTTAATGGTAAAAATTTGGTGAACACTGTATATTCCATAACTGATAACCTTTCGAAATCCTCACAGAAGGAAAGTTTGTCAGCAGTAGAAGGGAAGTCAACTGCAATGAAAACAGTAAAAACTTTCGAAAACATGAGAAATGAGAAAGCTTCTGATCTCCTTTTCGAATCAATTGTTTAAAAGGCGTCTAAATTTCCTTTCGTCGAAGACCCAGTACTTCCAAGAAAAAGAAAGGAACCAAACTATAGAAAGATGCCCGACTTATATAATGTGACTGGACGTTCCAAAAGCAGTAAGCCATACCACCTACTGACCCCAAAAGAACATTACAGACAAATTTATTATGAAGTCCTGGATGTTATGACCAATTCAGTCAAGGAAAGGTTTTTTCAGCCTAGTTACGAAATCTTTGCAAGTCTTGAGTCACTCTTTTTGAAAGTCATCAATAATCCTGAACAATTCGAAGATGACGAACAACTGGAAGAGCCCCTAGCAGAAATTTACAAGGATGAGATTGACCTGAAAGCTTTAATCGTAGAAAGCAATACCTTTGGTGTAATAATGAAAGCTAAACTCATATGCTTTAGAGATATGTATAAGGATCTCAAAGGCTGTTCAAAGGCAGATCGCGACCTCATGCCAAGCATCGTCCACGTTGCAAAGCTACATTTGGTTAACCCAGCAACATCATGCACCCCCGAAAGATCGTTTTTCACTGCCAGGTGGCTAAAAACTTGGCTGAGAGCCACTATGACGAGCAAACGTTTTAATGCCTTGGCAATCTTGAACGTTCACAAAGAGTTAACAGATGAACTCAATTTGACGGAAGTGAGGAGAGAATGGCAGGCTTAACTATTTTGGAAAGTTTGGATTTTTTAAATTGTAAATAGTTCGCATTAAAAATTTTCGAAAAGTTATATTGCGTTAGTATATTGCTCTTCTTGTTCGCTTTTTCTCTGGTCTCATCATTGGCATTTTAAGAATCTGGTTAATGTTTGAGCCCATCTGGAGGTATAAAATTTCTAAAATTTTCTCGGACCGTCGGCCCCAACCCAGATGAGGCTTCCTTAGTTACTATATTAAGTTTCTAGCTGCGTATGACGATGAACAATTTGTTAAAAGAATTTTCAATAATTTGTGCGCTGTAGGGTAAAGCTATAAAACTAGGTGCGTCCCTTACTAATGTACCTTAGCATCCTGTTATCGCTGCTAGTAGCATAAAAACGTTTGTGAAAACGATTTGATAAGACCAGGCGACATTTTTCTGTAATGTCTAAGGAAAAGAGAACAGATCGTTTCTTGAAATGAAAACTAGAGATAATCGACGCTACAGAGGGGGCGCCATTAATGAAACGGAACGATGTGGCCGCAAAATTTGGTATTCCAGAGTCAACGCTCAGTAAAATCATTAAACAAAAGGATGACGTTCGGAAACATGCTGAAGAGAGAGCTTTCAGTATAGACTATAAGCGTCGGCGAACTTGGAATCTTGATGACGTCGACTCCTCATTGCTGAAGTGGTTCTAGGGAGCTCGACTTCAAAATATTCCAATTACAGGAACCATTTTGAAAGAGAAAGCAGAGAGTCTGGCAGCGCAACTCGGCCATCCAGAATTCAAGTGTGGTGATGGATGGCTCGGGAGCTTCAAGCAGCAACATAATATCGTCTACAGAAGCGTGTATGGAGAGGCAGCATTTGAAAATACTGACGTTGACTTCTGGGTACAAAACCAGCTTCCAGCCTTACTGTAGGAGTGCGAGATTAGGGATATCTACAATGCTGATGAGACGGGGCTTTTCTGGAGAATGCTACCTAGCAAGACTATGGAATTTAAAGGTAAGCATGTTGCCAGTTAACCTGGCTGAATATCTGTTTGTACATTGTATACATTGAATTAGAAACGAGTTATTGATTTTATTTATTAAATGCATCAATTAAAATTCAATGAATTACGTCGAAGTTAGAATGTTATAGGGCTGAATCTTTATTTATTTTAGAAAGAACTTTGTTTTAGCACTTTGAACCGGCATACGTTCTTGCGTTAATTCCATTGATCATGAATTCTCAAAAAATCTATAAAATGTGCAGATTTAGGAAAGATATAGCACCAAGCCTTCATAAATAACAATCAATAATGAATTGCTTTTTTCTAATATTCACTAACGCTTCCCTTGCAGGAGAAACCTGTCATGATGGGAAACAGTCAAAAGAGCGAGTCACTGCCCTCCTGTGCTGTAATATGGACGGAAGCGACAAACTCGAGATGCTTGTTATTGGCAAGTTTAAGAGGCCAAGGTGTTTTAAACATGTTCCAGCTCTTCTGTGTTACTACGAAGCTAACCAAAAGCCTGGATGGCTGCTAAAGTGTTCAAGCCCTGGGTTAGGAGACTCGATCGGAAATTTATCTCAGAAGGACGAAAAGTTTTCCTGCTAGTAGACAACTTCGCTGCCCACCCCAAGGTACCTGGTCTTCAGTCAGTGCGTCTGAAATTTATTCCACCAAACACCACTGCCAGGCTTCAACCGTGTGACCAGGGAATCATACAACATATAAAAATGCTCTATCGTAAACGTTTGCTCCGTTGACTCCTTGCACACATGGGGAGTGAGTCAGAGCAGACATTCCGACTAACACTTCTAGACGCAATGCAATTGTTAGTTGATTCTTGGAATGACGTGGCTTCATCAACAGTTGTAAATTGCTTTGGGAAGGCGAACTTCAAGATTGGCATACCTGAAGACCAACGACAACAGGAACTGTAGTGGTTTTAAATACCACATCTTTGCCCAGACGAAGCCAGCCATTGGTGAGTTTGAAAATTTTTAACATCTTTGTCATTGGCCCGATTGGGTACTGACCATGAAGTGTTTTATTTCCCCATTTTTCAGTAAGAATTTTCAGACCATCAGATTTTGCATTCAGTTTGGCATTTCTTGCTACTTCTATGGGTTTGTCTATTAAGACCTCAGGTTGCGAATTGACTGATAAAATTCTAAGCGTATCTTGGAACTTGGAAGCATCATTTGAAATGGAGAAAAGTTTCTTCTGCTTTTCATGCTTAACTACTAGTTTAAGGATCTAGTCGTTACACAAACCTATGGTTGATGTCCTGTGTGAAAGCTCCAACAGAGTCATGCCTTACTATCATGCCTTATTATCATCATTATTATTATTATAGTTACTATTATAAACCTTTTAATTATGAAAATGTTAGGTATTTAAAAAAATTTCCACGACTGGTATTTGTGTTAAGAAAAAGCTGACAAAATAGTTTCCAATAAGCTGATTTAATTTAATTTAGAGAATTTAATTTATTTTTCGTCATAATCTTTTACGGTTTAATATAAACGTTTAAATTTTCAGTTAAATGGTTTCATTGTTTAGGCAACATAAAGAGTATCCTACGATATGTCATTTTTCGTTATGTTGACCAAATTTTTAGCAAAAATAAAAAAGGTTTCATTTCACTGACTAGTTCGATCCCTTGTGGTACTAGACAAGTTCAGCATTAAATACAATTGTTTATCTCAGCTGGTCATGTCATTTCCGGTAAATTGGATTTGATACTGCTTGCATTTACGTGCTGCCAACAATCTCCTCTATCCTATCATCTCCCATTTAATTTTTGATCTCCCTCTTCTCTTCCTTCCTTCTCTGGGTGTCAACACGGCTGTACGTTTGGTTCACTCGGTGTTGTTCTCTCTGGCATGGTCTCCCAATTATTCTCTTCTCACGTCTTCCACTTTTGTAACCTCCATGATGGTTTCGTTTGTAATAATCTCTCATCTGACAATATTTAGCATTTATTTGCCCATATTTCTCTGAGTCAGTCACCTTTCTCTTAAATTTTTGTGGGAATCTATTTTTTTTCATGCCACTGATCAAGGAAATCTTGTTAATAGTAGGCAGATTAGACATTACTTCCACCTTAGCTTTCCATGATTGGTATTTTTGTAACACACCTGATTACGTCTGGTTGCTATGCACAATTACTGTCCTTTTTAATTGGATTTGCCTATCAGTTATCACTTCCCTATATTCAAGAAAGGCGCAATTGGAATTATTAGTTCTGTTACATAGTTATTTCACGCCAAGATGAAAATCATCAACGGAGTTGCAAGCACCCAAAGTACAGGAAGGACCGGGTTTGTTTTAAGGCTTTTTGATACAGTGAGTGGAACTTGGGTATGATCCACTAAGAATTTTATGCCACCTCCATACTGTTCTTGGTTGTTTGTGAATATTCCAACCAAATTCCTTAAAGGCATTGAATGAAATACAGCCCTTTTACTGAAATACTACGAGTACGTTAAGCCTGAGGCTATTTCTGTATTTCTAAGGTGAACTATCAGTCCTTGTACTGAGTCACACCTAGACAGGTGCTGCCTCCTCTTATCTTGATAAGCTTGTACGTGTTCAGAGACGTATTTGTAACTTCATAGGTCAATATCTTGGTATTACTCTTCAACCTTTGTGTCACCGATGAAACGTGGCTTGTTTCTTTAATTATTTTTCTGTTTGTTTTTTTCTAGCTACAAATGTTGCATCAACAGTTGGCTTGATACAAAATTAAAAGGAGGAGGACTCCGATTGACCACATCATGATCAAGACAAAGCGTTCGAAAGGATGTGAGAATTTGCAGGGTGGTCAATGGAAAGACAATAGCAAGACAAAACAGACTCCTAATAGTGGGGAAGGGATGTGAGTGGAAGAGAGGCAGGAAAATATATACCAGTAAGAGAATAAAAGTCCGAAAGTGGAAAGGGAAAAGAAGAAATAACACAAGGAAATAGTAAGAAAAGGGATAATAACTCAACATATTCATAGTAGAGTGAGTGACAGCGGTTCAGTTGAAAAGAATATTGATAGAGTTTGCTGGAGAAGCAAGGACAGGAAGTGCAAATGTCCGTGAAACTTGTTGGTTGTTCGATAAAGTACAAGCGGCTATTCCTGAGAAAATTCAATATTTAAGGAACAGGAAAGAAATAAAACAGAAGTATCTTTGGTTGGACCTAAAGAAACAAATGAAAAAGCGATGCAATGTGTGGCAAGAGCAATGTGGTTATTATCCCAGGAATGGTAGGAACAAGTTGGAAACACTTGACGTTGAAAATGTGATCTACAGAGGCAAAAGTAAGGGAGAGAGAAGCTAAGGACATTGGTTTTATCAATGCCACTCGAGATACAGGGAGAAGTAATGTATCAAGATAAAAAATTAAGGATGGATACTAAAAGGATTTTGAACACTTCGTGATTATGCAGAATAACAAGGAAGAGTTGGGACACTGTCGGTGGACTGGTTGTCGAGAAACTTCTTGATTACCTAATTTAGCTGAGGTAACATGGACTCTTTGAGATTTGTGATGCGATTTCGAAACAATGACTTCTAGCACACTTTAAACTTTCAGGATTTTCCAGATTTTCTGGATCTTTCTCTTGTCTATTGTTTTATATAGGATAGCTCAGCACTATTTTTGCTGAATCATTATAAGTAGATTCGTATAAATAGGGACAGTTTGTAAACTCATTAGTTTTTAGTATTGAGATTTTGGGATATTTGATGAGAGACATTTACGTGATTTTTACGATATTTGTAATTTCTTGGAGTTATAGAAGAGAACTGTGATTCTTCATTCGACAAATTGTGATATTTTTTCGTTGGGTTGACAGTATTACCGACATGGTGAAAAACATGAGTGAAGAAGAAGTAAAGAATGTACCAAGGAAAATTAAAAAGGCAAATGCAAATGGATGATCCGAACCGACAGCAGAGCTAATAAAGCACTAGAAGATGGCATTAAATAGTTGAGATATACTTCTAAACCATATGATATAAGAGAAAGATTCCAGGTGACTGGAAAGCAAGTTCGATCTGAACACTGAAAAGCGCTATTTTGGAGAGTACAAACTATGGGAGAAGGAACCTTCCAGAATATGCAATGGACGTGATGGAGAAGGTAGTGGATCAAAGATAAAGGGATATTGTGTCCATCCATGGACGCCATCTTTTTAGTTACGAACTCTCGGTGACAGAGAAGTTTGTTCTTCCTCACGGATTAAACCCTAGCATTCCATAAAAAAGCATTAGCATGAAAGAAGTGGCCTTATTAGAAATAGTATTTGGAAACATTTAAAAGCAACCCAAAAGCTACGAGGTGATCCAGACATTGTTGTCAGTAGGCCTAAAAAAGAAACCGGTGTGAGCATACTATACAAAGAGTTACGTAAGCGAAATAAATAACATCCTTAAGGATATTTACAAATTCAAGTTTCTTGGTTTAGTCGAAGAAAGAGAGAATAACGCTTAAAACAAGAGGAAACCTGAGCCCTTTCCTGAAGCTAAAAAGTCGCATTTCCACCGGAAGTTTTTGAAAACATAAGACAATCTGTATCTCAGGGCCCTACAATGCATACCCTACCCAAAATTCCCAGCGGGTGTTTTTATCAGGCCTTTTTTAATCAATGATTGGCTCTTTACAATACCAGCTGGCAAAGTGACTTTTAATTGATTGCTCACTGGATAAAACAAATTCTGTGTAGTGCTCCTTTGGTTTTGTTTTCTTTTAGTTTTAACGTCATTTCCCCCCAGCAATTGGAACTCAGACGGTGCCCTTCAGAGGGACTTTGATTTGGCAGTAAGGAATTTCTTGGCCGGATCCCCTTCCTGACGCCAACCAATGGCTTTTTTTCTTTGCAAAGCTCCAAATTCTCCTCGACAGCTCGGGGAATCGATCCCGGAACTCTTGGTTACTGTGCAGTTGCACTAACCATTAAGACACGGCTCCTGTAGTGTTCCTGTGGTATTAAAAGTATATTTACTACTAGTGTTTCTTTGGAGGAGGTCATTAAATCTGTTTTAAAACACTGTATCGACAGCATTGAGCCACCACCTACCCCAGGAGATGGTTCTAAGAAATGGATGAATTGAGCGACCAATATTTTTGTAGGCTATTATGAAAAACAATTATTCGAAACTACACAAAATGTAGATTAGATAGTCTTGACATGACATGACACTCGGTGTTTTCAAAAACCAACAAGGCAAGACTAAGTTCATGATTAACCCTGAAAAATCTTCATTCGTCCTCAGTACATACTCCTGAGAAAGACCAGAATGGCTTAGTGAAAAAAACCCTGCCACCTCGTTTAGGACCAGTGTGTTTCGAATNTAGTTACGAACTCTCGGTGACAGAGAAGTTTGTTCTTCCTCACGGATTAAACCCTAGCATTCCATAAAAAAGTATTAGCATGAAAGAAGTGGCCTTATTAGAAATAGTATTTGGAAACATTTAAAAGCAACCCAAAAGCTACGAGGTGATCCAGACATTGTTGTCAGTAGGCCTAAAAAAGAAACCGGTGTGAGCATACTATACAAAGAGTTACGTAAGCGAAATAAATAACATCCTTAAGGATATTTACAAATTCAAGTTTCTTGGTTTAGTCGAAGAAAGAGAGAATAACGCTTAAAACAAGAGGAAACCTGAGCCCTTTCCTGAAGCTAAAAAGTCCCATTTCCACCGGAAGTTTTTGAAAACATAAGACAATCTGTATCTCAGGGCCCTACAATGCATACCCTACCCAAAATTCCCAGCGGGTGTTTTTATCAGGCCTTTTTTAATCAATGATTGGCTCTTTACAATACCAGCTGGCAAAGTGACTTTTAATTGATTGCTCACTGGATAAAACAAATTCTGTGTAGTGCTCCTTTGGTTTTGTTTTCTTTTAGTTTTAACGTCATTTCCCCCCAGCAATTGGAACTCAGACGGTGCCCTTCAGAGGGACTTTGATTTGGCAGTGAGGAATTTCTTGGCCGGATGCCCTTCCTGACGCCAACCAATGGCTTTTTTTCTTTGCAAAGCTCCAAATTCTCCTCGACAGCTCGGGGAATCGATCCCGGAACTCTTGGTTACTGTGCAGTTGCACTAACCATTAAGACACGGCTCCTGTAGTGTTCCTGTGGTATTAAAAGTATATTTACTACTAGTGTTTCTTTGGAGGAGGTCATTAAATCTGTTTTAAAACACTGTATCGACAGCATTGAGCCACCACCTACCCCAGGAGATGGTTCTAAGAAATGGATGAATTGAGCGACCAATATTTTTGTAGGCTATTATGAAAAACAATTATTCGAAACTACACAAAATGTAGATTAGATAGTCTTGACATGACATGACACTCGGTGTTTTCAAAAACCAACAAGGCAAGACTAAGTTCATGATTAACCCTGAAAAATCTTCATTCGTCCTCAGTACATACTCCTGAGAAAGACCAGAATGGCTTAGTGAAAAAAACCCTGCCACCTCGTTTAGGACCAGTGTGTTTCGAATGCCTACCTTCACTGGAGAAACTGTGTGGCGGGGCTCCTTCAGTTCGACACAGTTCAAAATTGGACTAATAAAAACTTCGGTTTATCCTGCTGTCGTCAGTTACTCTCCCGATAATTTGGCAGCAGCAAGCTGAAATCAACCAAATTCTGTTGAGTAATGGTTATCCTAACGATGTATTGACAAAGTTATCTGGTGAAAATGATCTAATCTTAAAAATCCTGTTAAATATGTAAAGAGGAAGATTATAAAAGTTTTACTAAGAAATTAGGCATGACTTTAAAATAAAATGATTTGAAATAGCATCTTTGAATTTTAAGGTTTTTAGATTTTAGTGATTAGTTCCTCTAAATTTCCGCAATTCAATTTAGGCTCGTTTTTCAGCATTTTCAGTGCCTTACTATGTGCTAATAGTCTTAGATCAGCCCTAAAGCCGTATTTAGCTTCCTATTCTCATTATCTTTTTCCTTTTTGTTTACTGTGTCAAAACAGAACCACATTAAAACAGTTTTTAAAGTATATGTAAAATACTGATGTGTTTATATATATATATTGCATATGTATTGTATCCTGTATAAACATTAATTTAATAATAATAAAAATATGGTCCCCCAAAGAGTCTTGTATACCTCAAACTAACCCGATAGGCCTGGTCTTCCCTAAATTCGAAAATCAATTTACAAGGGCAGTTTCCAAATGCTATCGTGCTAATGCATCCTAAGTAATTCTAACTTCACAAAATTCTTCCTTTACCTACAAAGAATCTCTTTGCCTGATACAAATTAAAGTGTCGTTGTTTACGAGTTAAGTGCCACTGTGATGCCAGGTAAGTAGGCCATAAATCCTTAAGATTGATCGATAGAATTAAACTTGTACCTGGTGTTTACAGCTGGTGTTTCAACTGTGGTAATACTGTCCAGTCAATAGGACAGTGCGTAAAATTGCTAATTGCGATTTGACCATAGCACAGCTTATACTACTGAACCGTGAGTGCAACAAAAATTTCCAGCTAAAACAGTTCATAGAAATTGGCAGAGCCATGTCAGTCTTTCATTTATGAGCGTTGGAATCAATTCATATTTATCTATCACCACCTCCTCTTTGTAGACAAAAAGAATTGTGTATTGTCTTCAATAGTTTTTGAGAGTCAGTTACAAAAAGTGGCAGATTTTCTCGATCCTCTCTTTGTTTTTCATATAGGTAAAAGCTCACTTGACTTGTGCTTTCTTATTCTGGCGTCCTTATCCTGTCGCGTGTCAGCGAAAAAGTTTTCGGTTAAAATGAAGATGATTTAATTGCAATATTCATTTTATTGGTGTAGATAAACCTATTGATAAAAGTGTTTTCAACCATTATTTTATCAATACCATAACTAATTGTCTTAAAAGTGCAATTCTCGGGTAAGAAAAGCAAATAAAATTTAGCGATTGCGACAAAAAAAAACCCCAACAAACTGTCCCACCTCATGCGTCTATTTTTATCGAGAAGTGCGAGTAAGTTATTATTGGAAATGAGCTCCTAAACAGATGAGTATGACTAAGGCCCATAAATTATTGTTTCTTTATTTGTACAGGATTAAGAACTAATACATTTTTAATGTCAGAACACTCCTACAAACGACGTGCTGTAAAGTTACGAGAAGCGATAAAAGGAAAAACAAAGTACATGAGATTACAAAAGAAAACAAATATTTGTAATTATAAAGTACTTGTATTCCCTAAAATTTACAATATTATGGTAAGGCTGAACTTCAACAACCGGATAAAAGGAATACATGAAATAAAATGGTGCAAGCTTGAGTTCCCATTTTTTGTACTGGTGTCTATTTACAATATTGGAATAGCTAAACCATTTACTTACACTGACTGTGGAGCCTTGTTAATGAAAAAACATCTACCCTTATTTAGCTGAGATAAACCTAAGATGACGAAAGTATCATTCCTTCCAAAGTGTATTCAATCAGGAGTTGTGCCTACCAAATGCTCAAAATTAAACGCAGCAAAACTGCAGGCAAGGAAGTGCTTCCATAAATTTAACTTCTACTTTCTATTTGTACAGAACAACTTCCAATACATTAATTTAATTATCTACGTTACGCTACAATTTGAATAGTTATTCGATCCTGAAGAATACGTTTCAGAAACCAGTCAATGCTTTTGCATGTATTTTCCATAACAACCAACACTCTATATTGCGTTTACAAGATCCATTTCTAATATCATCTGATTTTATAGGCCAGGTTAATCTTATGGCACTCAATCGATCCTTTGGTATCAGTTTGGAATATTTACTTGTGTTTTGGATGCGTTTTTTCAAGGATTCCATTATTTAGGATGTCTTTTAAAATACCTAATTCATGTTCTTGTTGCGTCTTTGAAACCAGTCGATTCATGGTGCAATCCCTTCATTCTATACGATGTATTTAAGGTATTTATACTCTGTTTGTTTTAAATCTGAACATCATTGGTCAGTAATATTTCATCTCGAGTACAAGTTAGTTCATTAGAACATTGATCAACGAATTTCTGTGCCTTTTCGCATTCCTAATTTGGATAAAGCGTAAAAGGAGATCAGGAATGACAAAGTTATAAATACATTCAATAAAATACAATTAAAAAAATGTCGTAACTAAAACAAAACACATTGCGGAAAAATATTTTATATCAATATTTACCAAGATACATGAGACTTCACTACTATATTAATATCATTATATTATATCATATTTTATATTGTTATATTACAGTTATTTTGTATTACATTAAATATTATAATATCTATAGATAAAAAATTCGAAGTATATGTGTGTGCGAGTGGTCGACATGGAATTGTAAATCAGGCAACGTAGAAAGCTCCAATGTACTGCCAGGGTAACTTGCGGCCTTGCGCTAAACAGAACAACTTCTTAAATTCATGTTGGTAGCTTAGGTCTCTCTTTTCAAAAAGGGACCTAAATAATCCACAATACATTTCCAGCAGCTTCTCCAGTAGTCATATCGAAAATAACATGGCCTGTGTTTACCAGAGCTTTTCACGCTGAGTGGTTAAATTCATTTCAAAATCGTAGTCTTTATTTATCTTCAAGAATGGTCCCACATGACTTCCCTTTTCGACGCATTACAGTTTCCTTGATAGTGGTATAAAGAAATCGAATCGCCTATAAAGCACAGGGCTGCAAAGCACACTTACACAAGGTTTGAGCTTTCTATATTGGCTGGTTAAATTGATTTTCCGATTGTAAGTACCTGTCTTCAGGTGAGGACTCACAAAACCACTTTTTAGGACGAAGACTCTCTAACGGTCCTGTTGGGAAAAAATAGCCTGTGTTCAGCACAGTGCTTCAACGTGACTGACACAAAATCTGTACTTTCTGCATTCCCTGGTGTGTGGTCGCATTCGGACCGCTGGTACACACATACATAATACACAATACCATGCGTAGACTTTTAACATGGATAGAAAAAGTAAATAAACATACATACAGTATATTTATAGCAACCTGTCACTGCTTCAAACCTCACTGTTAAAAGTTTGAACCGTTCTAAATAAAGAAATCCGACAGCATATCAGCTGTTAATTAGTTTTCTATAAATATTAAGGTTCTAACTGGCTTTTTTGTGTGAGTGCAATGTAAGACTGCTAAATTTCTATAGTTATGCTGTTTGGAGAGCTGGTCCCCAAAACTATGGCAGCAAGACTTGAGCTCTGCACTACAGAGTCGTTTCCAAGAGGCAGCCGTCAGAAGTATTAATCTAAAGTAATTTTAAAGTCAGGAGGCCACAGGATGATGCAGAAAATGCAGGTCGGTAATTTCCGAATGTTGCAAACTAACAACAAAATGGACTAGGAGAAGAAAAGTGGAGATCGAGCGTAGGGTATCAAGATAAAGTACCGCAACCAGGGTCCAAATTTATGTGTTGTAAATGCAACAAAGCCTGATTCACAAGTGAACAGAACACAAGAAGAAAACCCATTGTCTGCAAAGTCAGATGAATACCAAGAATCCTTTTATAGAATAATATACTGTTTTATAATTCGGCACATTATTTTGTATTACAATAACCAAAGAAATATAAACTTACTTAAAACAGAATTTTGCTGGACTATGGGCAAATAATTATCCTGTCTTCTCAGTGGATCACGGCCAACAGGCTGAGATCAGGCCACGGCAGAACCGCTGCCAATCTGCACAAATGGGGCCTGCGAGAGTCTGCTACCTGCCCCAAATGTCAAATTGCCCCTCAGGACACAGAACACCTGATCCCAGCCTGTCCAATAACAAAGATCCCTGGCGGATACACGACAATACATTCCTGCAGTCAGGAATACTTTAAATGGCTCAAAAGAACTGGAGTGGAATTACAAACAACAAAGCCATACGAAACTACTATCCTGTCTTCCTAAATATATATTAAATAAACAGTAGATTTAAGTCGATTTATTTTTCTCATCATACGCTAACTGAACAGAAGGTACGTTCTGATCAGTAAAAAGACGCTGAAGGCATACAGGTAGTTACAGCATTTGTTGGTAGAATCATATCCACCCACAGTTTTCCTTAGTTCACAAGAACCTTCCATTCATTAAATTACCTGATGAGTTGCGGAGTATTTCTAATGAAAAGTTGGTAAATATGAATCGCTAGGTCCAGGCAATGATTAAAAATATCATCTGATTGTAAGACATACTAGGCTAACAAACAGAAAAATATTACTAGAGCATTTTGATGATATTCGAATGGCAATATTTCCGGATTGGTCATGGAAAACATAAAAAAAATTGTGTAGAAATATGATGATATGTGATTAATATTATTATTGTTGTTGTTATTATTGGTTGTGAGCATATAACGAGCGTCTGGGTTTGACTGCATTGAAGTAAGTTTTGTAAACTGCTATTCTTGCAAACGTGCAAAGCAGTTTTACTTCGTACTGAAGGGCAGATTTTCAGCAACCCCATCTCGGGTATTAGGTTTTATGGTCGAGAATGTTGAGCCCATACAAGACCACAATACATGTCAAACAAAATGAGAGAGAAATGCTTTTTTTAAAATATGACGTCAGTGAAGAAGGGTGTAAAGACCACCTTTCGTCTGAAAAGATTGGGTCTCCAAACCATTGAGATAGTGTTGTATCATAGCTGTTTCCGGTGGTGTGGTCATATTCAGCGAGGCATCTCATAGTAAAATAACCAGACAACCTTGAAGGTCCTGCAGCAAATGCATGAAAAGGACCAAGGAACTGTTGAATAAAGTTCATATAGTTTGCCTTTAAAAGATGCAATATTCTCTAGCAAGCATGATACGATCATGCTGAATAGAACCGCTTGGTGAGGACTGTCAGCCAGGCAAACCGTGTAAGTGTCAAACTGACTTCTAATGGGCTTCTGAGTTGACTCACTTGGCTTATTACTTACTTACTTACTTACTTCAGCCTGGAGGTTGTAAGTCAAACCTCCCGACCACAAATGTGGTTGTCGTAATCTTTGTCATCCACCATGGGGTGATTAGCCCTCATAGTTTTACCAGAGCTCCGTTAGCCATCCTTGATGTTGCCCATCCCTCACTGCGTGGAAGT
>RDPX01000627.1:138063-148570 GCA_003991215.1 Morbakka virulenta | reverse complement strand
TATCTGTAAACAGCTTTACCATTTGCTCCAATAATTGCGTCCATATCGCTTAAATTGTAAATTTTGGTATGAAATAATTCAATGAATAAAGAAAATTCTTACAAATTGAAAATTGGATGAAAAAGATAAGGAGTGGATTGAAAGAAAAAAGACGCATATGGAGCAAATGAAGTGAAGAGAGGAGGGCTAATGGCGTAATAGATTATTTTTTAACCAATAGTGGAGGGAAAAAAGAAATAATATGGGAACAAGTAGAGGGCTACCAAGAGGTTTGTAACACAAAAGAAAGCACGAAAGAAAACAAAATAGATTAAAGTACAAAATACTCCTAACTGGGGACGAAGGACATCTTCACAGCTCTGGGTGTTGTCTACCATCATCGAGAGACCAAGAGAAAGAGGAAGAAAATAAAGAAAGAGAGAGGGAGAGACACACAACACACACACAGAGTGACATATAAAAAGAAAGAGAAAGAGAAAGAGAAAAAGAGAGAGAGAGAAGAGAGAAGGAGAGAGAGAGAGAGAGAGAGAGAGAGAGAGAGAGAGAGAGAGAGAGAGAAAGAGAGAGAGAGAGGGAGGGAGGGAGGGAGAGGGTGAGGGGTTGTAGCTGAAAAGGCTGATCATAAGATCCCGTGGGACATGATGATTCAGTGGGATAATGAGAATAAGGAAAGGAAACCAGACATAGTCATTATTGATAATAGGGAAAGATCTGAAATAATTATTGACATATTTGAGTTAAAAGGATATCTGAAACCGAAAAATTTAAGGTTGAAAAATATCATGACCACAAACTAAGAGACTCTGGGATCTGAGCAAAATTATGGTGGTACCAATTGTTGTTGGAGCACTAGGTAGTATTTCAAAAATGTTTCCAAACTTTATAAAGGTTATTGGAATCGAGCCAAAGGCATATCCTGTTCAAAAACCTGCTAAATTAGCGGCAGCGAGAATAATAAGAAAAGTATTAGAATGCTAAAATGTGAGGGAAACTGTAAGGAACTTTTGGGTATTGGTAATAACCAGATTCTTCGTTAGACGCGGTATAACATTTGCCTGTGGTTTTAGCTACTAGTGTACTACTACTACTACTACTACTACTACTACTACTACTACTACTACTACTACTACTACTACTAATAATAATAATAATAATAATAAAATAATCCATAAATTCTAGCCTATAGTGACAAATATCTATAAATTGAAACGTTTACACTTCAAAATTTAAAAGACAATGAAGCTATAACATCTTTCTCCATATACATCTACATTAGTTACATTATGGTTGCCTAGATTGATAAGGCAATAAATATATTATATTTCTTTGTCGCATCGTTGTACTTTCTCTAGCAGGCTGCTTCCATGTTACTACTTAAATAATAATCAATAATCACATTTAAGTCCTTATTCGCACTGCATCTTTGCTGCTAACCGCATAATTATTCATTTAATATGCAGAAAATTACCTTGACTTTTACCCAAAAAAGTGCGATAGTACGAAAATGTACAATAAATCATTAAAAAATTTTGTTTTTCAGAATATAATTAATGGTAGAGAAATACAATGGAAGCCTTAGGATCAGTTTATTACGACTGAATATAGGGTAGCACAAGGGTCAACAAAGTATGATGAAATCAAAACAGAAAAAAAATATCCCAGAATTAAAAATACTTCTCCTTATGCAACTTTCTAATTTTCTCATAGCCAAGCTTAATACTGTAGGTGTCTAGTAAGTTCAACAGAATAAAATACGTTCTTTTACAATGCATTGCCAAAGTCTCACAATATTTAAGGTTACAAGGTAATATCATACCACAGTAAAGTTTGCTAATTTTAAGATAACCTTCTCCATTTAAAGCCAGTCTAGTTTCTTCTTAAGTTATTGTCAATAAGACTTGTCACATTTTTATCGATGGCATCCCTGATCAGACATTTCATAATGCACAAATGCTGAAGGTCTTTTTTTTTTCGTTTTCTTTTTAAAGATTTCAAAGAGACCAGCTTAGCTCAATAATATGACGGCCATGGTATTTTCTACAAGCTACTAAAATAAGTAAGCCAAATGTTACGAAAATGCTATTGACGGTGGATTTTAAAAGTTTGCATATTCCAATTACAAAGTTGGTGCTGTGCTTGTGTATGTGGTAGACCTGTTAGTATCTGGAATCGCAAAACTGATTTCTACAGAGATTTTAAAGGTGAGGTTTTTTGTGAGGAGGATGAAAAAAATAGTGAAACTTAAAGTGGTGAAAGAAGGGAAACTTTAATTACACAAAAAAGCTATGTTTTTTTAATACCACTGCAAAAGGATATATCTTCTAGTAAAGTGAATATTATATACACATTTAAGAAACTCGAGGTAAACAGAATAAAATGTGAAAGTATACGTATGTCCAAAAAAAAATTACCTTTTTCAATTTCTGGTCTAAAAAGCTTCCAAAATCCAATTTTTGTTGATAGAGGTGTGGTCTAATGTCCTCTTCTGGATTTCCTGAAGGCCTCCTATGTTATAAATCACATAAATGACATATACTAATTATATGTATACAGCATTATTGTAATATCTAATACTGTACTGAAAGTTTATCTGATAAATCTCTATTTACAAAGTCTGTCCCTTGTGTGTGGTTCGAACTGAATCGCACACCAGCCAATGTAGAAAGCTCATATTTGGTGTCATGGTGCTTGACAACCCAGGCTATGGTATTTCCAATATCACTATAAAAGGGGGAGTATAAAATGGGGGGCGTGATTCCATTCTACAAGATAATGACCTACAATAAAAAAAAGAATTTGACCAGGCAACGCATCAAACTCAAGTTTGGTGTCAAGGTACTTCGTAGATTTGCGCCAAACAGGGTATGTTATTTTGTATTATGACTAGTTGAAGACCACTGGGATCTAAGGAAAGAGGTCATGTTATCCCTTGATCGAAAAGTAATTACTTTCAATAGAAAAAATAAATTTATTAGGGAAGGTAAGAACCTTAACTCTGTTCTCATGCTACTTTACAACTCTGTGCTTCATATAGGCTACGTTACATTTCCGCACTAATGATCAAGTATGCTTATCTTCAAAAATCTAAAAACTCACCTACAACAAAATTTATTATACGAACAGTTGTGCGTTCGACGCGTAGAACAATGACGCAAGCACAAATAATGGCGTTCTACATAAACAGAATAATCTGCCACAGCCATGGTGAGTATCTTAAAAACGTACACTTCATGTTGATTGTAAAAATAGCATTAAACCTTGTGATAGAATGGCAATTCAAATGAAAAAATATGGTTGAAAAAGCATCTGGTTAAAAATGTGGCACTGATATCTCAGGTGGTGGAGCATGTGGCCATACGAGCTCTTGGTCATTGGACCAGATCGAGCAATGTTGCTAGAAGATTTGCTTTATACCAAAATCTCACTGGGAGCAACAGACAGGGAAGACCGAGACTCTCATACAGAAAACATATTGAACAGTTAACAGAAATGACAAATGAAGAAGTTAAAGATCTTGCAATGGACAAGTAAGTAATCTACAATTTGTGTTGATTGTGGATTGAGCGAAATCCCATTTGGGAAAAGAAGTTGAGGAAAGAAAGAAAATGTGAGCAGTCGATACATTCAACCAGGTACGTCACCCTTGATTCAATTTATACACAGAAGAGTACAAATAAAAGTATAAAAGATTGAAAGACGAGAAGAAGGAGGACAAGTAAGAACGTATTTCGAATGGGAACAAGAGTTTATAAGAGTTTTTAAGAGCGAATAAGGACTT
Organism: Morbakka virulenta; assembly: GCA_003991215.1. NCBI lineage: Eukaryota > Metazoa > Cnidaria > Cubozoa > Carybdeida > Carukiidae > Morbakka > Morbakka virulenta. The sequence continues at coordinate 144,792 of RDPX01000627.1, read as the reverse complement.
AAATGTGATTATTGATTATATAATTATTTATGATTTAGTGTACATTTTCCTACTATCGCACTTTATTGGGCAAAAGTCAAGGTAATTTTCTGCATATTAAATGAATAATTATGCGGTTAGCAGCAAAGATGCAGAGCGAATAAGGACTTAAATGTGATTATTGATTATATAATTATTTATGATTTATTGTACATTTTCCTACTATCGCACTTTATTGGGCAAAAGTCAAGGTAATTTTCTGCATATTAAATGAATAATTATGCGGTTAGCAGCAAAGATGCAGTGCGAATAAGGACTTAAATGTGATTATTGATTATACAATTATTTATGATTTATTGTACATTTTCCTACTATCGCACTTTATTGGGCAAAAGTCAAGGTAATTTTCTGCATATTAAATGAATAATTATGCGGTTAGCAGCAAAGATGCAGTGCGAATAAGGACTTAAATGTGATTATTGATTATATAATTATTTATGATTTATTGTACATTTTCCTACTATCGCACTTTATTGGGCAAAAGTCAAGGTAATTTTCTGCATATTAAATGAATAATTATGCGGTTAGCAGCAAAGATGCAGTGCGAATAAGGACTTAAATGTGATTATTGATTATATAATTATTTATGATTTATTGTACATTTTCCTACTATCGCACTTTATTGGGCAAAAGTCAAGGTAATTTTCTGCATATTAAATGAATAATTATGCGGTTAGCAGCAAAGATGCAGTGCGAATAAGGACTTAAATGTGATTATTGATTATATAATTATTTATGATTTATTGTACATTTTCCTACTATCGCACTTTATTGGGCAAAAGTCAAGGTAATTTTCTGCATATTAAATGAATAATTATGCGGTTAGCAGCAAAGATGCAGTGCGAATAAGGACTTAAATGTGATTATTGATTATATAATTATTTATGATTTATTGTACATTTTCCTACTATCGCACTTTATTGGGCAAAAGTCAAGGTAATTTTCTGCATATTAAATGAATAATTATGCGGTTAGCAGTAAAGCTGCACTGCGAATAAGGACTTAAATGTGATTATTGATTATATAATTATTTATGATTTATTGTACATTTTCCTACTATCGCACTTTTTTGGGCAAAAGTCAAGGTAATTTTCTGCATATTAAATGAATAATTATGCGGTTAGCAGTAAAGATGCACTGCGAATAAGGACTTAAATGTGATTATTGATTATATAATTATTTATGATTTATTGTACATTTTCGTACTATCGCACTTTATTGGGCAAAAGTCAAGGTAATTTTCTGCATATCACATGAACAAACTACATCAGGTAGGTCAAAGTAATTGATGTTAAGTTTATAATAATTAGAAAAACGTTAAAGAGAAATAAAAATTAAGGTGATTTAATAGTTATTCAATAAATTGTAGCAGAGAAAGAAATGATGAGATTCATTGCCTTAAGGATGGCTTACCACGTCTTTCCCTCTTTACTTTTCTCAATCCTTTCAGAAATGATTTTATCTAAATCTGCAATTGCTAGAGTTAAGTGACTCTGTTCTAAAAAATCAGCAAATTCATTCTAGACAACGAGAAGAGAAAACAAATTACAAAACAAAATGATTAAAATACAAGATATCCCAAATACACACTCTTGCCTTAATTTCTTACATCTTTCTTTTGAAATACCAAGATAGTTGTTACTATTATCCCTATACTGTTTTTATTTTTAAAAAAATACTAACATTAATATTATTTCTATTATTTGTTTCTTTATCCACAGTTAGTGTACCTAACCGGAATATACCTTGAAGCCGAGTCCAACAAGTTCCTTAGGTTTCACAAAGCATTCTAAGTATTTATTATTATTATTATTGTTATTATTATTGTCAATAATGTAAATCTCAGACATGTTTGTCTGGTAAGTTCTTTTGTTCTTTTATCTTTGAAAGCGGGTAACAACAAGTACCAGAGCCTCAAAGTTCCTTCTCCTGTTTCTCTAAAGAGACAAGACTTTTCCCAGTATCCTCGCTGTTTCAACCAGTGCCTTTTTCTGAATATTTACCATTATTATTATTATTATTATTATTATTACTATTATCATCATCATCATCATTATCTTTATCATTCTCTGTATACTTATTACTTTACATGGCTTTAAGCACTGCCTGATTGCATCGTTCTTTGTAAAACCGATTGGCGCGTCATAGCAAATGACCAAAGGCAACCAATATCTCCTCTTTTTATATTTCTAGTACTTTCCTTAATATTCCAGAAGTCCCAACCAATATGTCTTTTATATGAGCTAACTTTCACATTTATTTCCAGATTTTCCACAAAAGATTTTCCACATAAACTACCTAATGCTCCAACAATTATTGCAATAACTTTATCTTGAGATGATCTTTCCGTTTGATGATAGCAGCTTCCTTGTTTCCCTGTCAATTGTTTTAACTCTTGCACCTTCCATTCTATAATACCACCACTATATCTAATTATAGAGAGGGCTCTAGAGTTTATCGCATCAGTGATATTTTGGCTGTTTGAATGGGATTTCAACAGTTTTGAAAATCTTCGTACATACTTTGTCTTTTATTCTGTTTCATATGTTTGCCCTTGATGCTATTGGTCTCAAGAATTCCGATGTATTTATAGACATTTTTGAAGTCTATTTCCTTGATTCTGTCATCTGAGAGTACTTCTATCCCTATACTGCACACATGCTTTCCTTTCTTCATGACCAAGATCACACATTTGCTTATTCCAAATTCCATCCTAATATCTTCACTGTATATCTGCATCGAATTCAGGAGACTCTAGCTGTTTTCTATTTTTGCCAGGAGTTTAAACTTGTCCATATAAAGTGGTTTATTGGTAGTCTTGATTTGTGACATTCGTATCCTGATCTCGTCTTTTTCAATATTTGGGTCAAGAGTATTAAGCAAATTACGAAACCAAGTGGAGAAAATGGTCTAGAATATGCCACGTTTGATTTTTACAGTTCTCAATGATTTCCCTCGAGATGTCAATTTAATTTCCTAATTTTCCATACTATATCTTAAGATCCAGGAATGTGGCACCACATCGAACGCGTTTTTCTAATTGATACAACCAATAGCCAGACCAATCTTTCTGAATTTGCAATTCCTTATTATTACCTTATCAATGAGCAATTAGTCTTTTGTATTCCCTGACCGTTTTCTACAACATTTCTGTTCTTCCGGCAACAATTCACATTGATCTTGACGGTGATATATCTCCTCTGATAAAATGCTTATGAAAATCTTCCATATCAGCGCCAAACATGTTATTGGCCTATAAGTCATGACACCATTGCCTTCAGATTTACTTTTCATAATAACCAATGCACAGCTTCTTGTAAGTCAACTGGATACTTGCCTGGTATTAAGGCATTCATTAAATAAAACTGACATTACAGGATATAGCGGTTTAATGCTTTTGATCGAAAAGCCTCGTGTTTTATATAGCTCAGGTGACTTCGAGTTCTTTAGCCTCTTTGCTTGCTTCCCTAATATTTCTGTCCTTATAAAGTGGTCGACCTGCTTCCCAGCCCTTCGATCCACTTCCAATTTACCATCCTTATTCACTCTCCTTTGTCGTTACTATTTTATCACCTTCTTCACATTCTAAGAACTTGTAGGCTTCTTTTTTTATCTGGATCAAGTGCAATCATCCTTTCTCCTGTTACTGTCAATCCTTCTCCTTTCACCATCTTACCTTCTCTGAAGATCACTTCTACCCATTTCTTAACTCCATAACATGTTCCTTTATCCATACTAGCCTTCACGATTGTCTCATTTACTACTTCCAGCTTTTCACGTCTTTTCTGTTATACCTTTAGGTCATCAATGAACAGGTTATGGGGGGCCCTGATGGTTCTTTCTCCTGGTGCTCCCATCCGATATCCATCTGTCTTCTCTAATAATATCGCGATTAGTACCTCTGTCAGACAAAACCCACCGGTGGGTCTCTTTGTAGAAACCCCTTTTTGATGCTAACTTTTATCTTTCCACTGTCATTAATTTCCAATCATGTTCGCTATCTTTTCGCCATTACTTTCAAGAGTTCTAAAACTTTATCCGGTATTCCCATTTATTTATAAACTCTTTGCATCCAATCATGTCTGACCATGTCATACACAAACTTCTTCCACCAGAAGTTTTGTTTTTCATCAATACCTGGCGCCAATTCGTTCTCTCTTGCTAGTTCATATAATCCTTTCTTAGGGATCTCTAATTCACTCAATCGTCTGTGCCACTCTGCTCATCCATTCCTTGTAAGATGTCACATTTTCATCATCCCATATACCCGCCCAAAACTGCACAAACTTTGTATTTCTGGAACTTTTCCTTCCCTTTCTTGCTCTGATATAAAACCTCTTTAAAATCGTCCTTGATTCTCCCTAAACAACATATCATCCCTTATCTTTCCATCTTTTACTTTGATTCAATTAACTCTACTTTTAAATATCTCAACTCTTCCAGCCATTTCTCTTTCTTCCTCAGTAGTTGTTCTCCAACCAGTTGGTTCCGGGCTCATTCTTTCAACCTTCCCAGGATCTTCTTTCCTTTTTTTGTTGCTTTTCGCCTAATCGTCCTTCGAGGTAATCCACTTACTATTCTTGCTACACTCGGTCTAATATCTTTCAATTTAGATTCAAACTTCCTAATCCTTCTATTTTCTCTATTGTTGTTATAGTTGTTTTTCTTGCTCTTTTTCTCCGTCTTTCGTCAGTTGTTCTTGTCATTCCATGTATAGCATTATTATCCACTATTACCTTACAAATATAATCATTTCCTTCTAACTATCTTTGCAATATTTTGTTTGCTCATGCTATCTCTTTTTTCCCCTCAGTTTTTCATCAATTGTCATCAACCTCTCTTTCTCCAAATTTCTATATTGTTGTAGTAATTACCTTGTGAAGGTTGTTCAAAAATAATTTCTCTTGTATTTTCATCCTCATCAACTAACACTCTCTTCTGTTCGGTTTCTACTCTCATTTATATTCTTTCTTGTTGTTCCCTTTCTTCAATATTAACACTTTTGTTATCTTCTTTCTTTCGTTCACTTCTTCTATGAATAGTTTCTTCTGTTCCATATTGTCTTTCCCTCACTTCTATATCGTTCATTATCGTTTCATCTTTGTTAAATTTAGCACTATTATTTCTCAGGTACTGTGCTGTAATTCGTTTATTGTATCTTTCATCCGATGCCTCCTTTATACATTGCATAAACCCATTCCTTCCTTTCTTTCATTTCTACCATTTCAATTAAGTTCACTTTTATCTCCAGTTAGAATCACGGATCCTTTTTGCGGTTTCTGCTGAATTATGTCCATTCTGAGCATTATTTCCATCTCTGTTTTTAATGTTTCCACTGGTCAAAAGATCTTTCTCTGTTTCCTTTTCAAACCTTGTAGCATTACCTCGTATATATTGTTTTGATATTCTTGCTTTATCTCGAAATAGAGAATCTCATTGTATTTTTATCCATTTCATATATCCTTTACCTTTCCTTCGTTCCTCTTTATCAGTCTTGACCAAAAAACCTCTTTTCTCATCAGTTTCGTAAATGGTGTGTTTAGTTGGAGCTTCTTCATATGAGTCAGGATTTATTATATTTGTACGCTTTGTCTCTGAAGTGCTCCATCGATGTAATTAGTTTTTGGTTGAAGTTGAATATAATCTACGTCTCCATAAAAAGTTCTATTCAAAGTTGCGCTGCTCTCTTGATAAAACTTCTACTGATCAGGGTTGCCACTTCTCACCAGATAGAGTTCTTAGCCTCATAACACAGCGACCATCCACTCCTCGGCATGATTGACATCTTGAGTTGCGAGTATCATTATTTGTGACCTTCACTAGATAGGTTGTCATCCAAGACTATAGGGCCCTACCTGCCCTGCTTTTTGGTCAGAGCTTTCCTTCTAGGTTGGTTGCTGGCCAAAGCTAACAAGCCCAACCTGCCCAGAGCACTGGTTATTTAAAGGGGCTGGAAACTCGCCTTCAACCCCTTCTCCTGTTAGTTCAAAGTAGTTCTGCCACAAGAAGGGCAGGAGCTGGACTTGACTGTCAGAGGCTATACGTTCCACTTGTCATATGGATAATTTTTTAGGCTTTGGATGCTCATCTTTCTTAGCCACTCTGGCAAAAACAGTCTTTAGAACCTTAAGGATTTTTTCGCAGCTTCCTTTTGTTCCCATATTCTTATATATGAGCAAAAGATTGAAGAATTTTTATCTTGTTTATGGAGTTTTTAAAGAGAACAGATGCACATGTTTAAGTCGTAACATTTTATACTGCTTTTACACTGTTTTCATATTCGTTTAGATCTGATGATGTGAAAATTCTTCTCGAAATATATTATCAATGAAATGATAAATGAATTGTTGGTTTGATTGATTTCAAAGCTTAAATTATTTCAAATATACTTTTCTCAATGCTCAAGAACTTCAACCTCATCTCACATTTACCTAAAATCTGGGTGGAGTGTAGTTGTAGCACAACCTCAGAATTTAAGGGAGGGGCCATTCATTTATTACGTTTCCACTGATGGGGGTGGGGGTATTCTAAAAAGCTAACAAAAGTGAACAGAGGGAGTGGGGTTTACAAAGTCAGAACGTTAACATTAAAAAAATTTTGCTTACAGTTTTGACAAAGTAGTGACAGCGAAAGACAGGTACGCAGGTGTAATTATTCTTGTTTATTTTTACACATTTATTGTTTGTTTAT